>BLSH010430654.1:420762-436771 GCA_018402905.1 Glandirana rugosa
TACACCTCTCTGAACAGTGTCTGGGAGGCTGTGGTTGCTGCTGCACGCAATGTTGATGGTGGACAGATCAAAACACTGACAGAATCCATGGATGGCAGGCTTTTGAGTGTCTTTGCAAAGAAAGGTGGCTATATTGGTCACTGATTTGTTTTTGTTTTGTTTTTGAATGTCAGAAATGTATATTTGTGAATTTTGAGATGTTATATTGGTTTCACTGCTGAAAATAAATAATTGAAATGGGTATATATTTGTTTTTTGTTAAGTTGCCTAATAATTATGCACAGTAATAGTCACCTGCACACACAGATATCCTCCTAAAATAGCTACAACTAAAAACAAACTAAAAACTACTTCCAAAAATATTCAGCTTTGATATTAATGAGTTTTTGGAATCATTGAGAACATGGTTGTTGTTCAATAATAAAATTATTCCTCAAAAATACAACTTGCCCAATAATTCTGCACTCCCTGTATATAGTGCGGATATATTAAAATGTGTAAAATCGAAGCCGCTATAGTAAGTTCCATTTTATGGATCATAGTTTCAATGACTGTTAAAAATGTCTATCAACAAAACTGCCAGAGTCAATCGTCAGTCATTACATTACTTAAAACGGAACCACAATGTATCTGAGCACCACAGACCAAAAACACTATTTAACCACTTGCCGACCGGCCGTAGTACATATACTGCGGCAGATTGGCTCTATTGCACAAAATTATGTACCTGTATGGAGCCGTCCGTGAAGCTGAAAGGCCTCTCTGCCAGGTTCCCTTAATGGCGATGGTGGCGGCAGCACCCACAAACCGATCCAAAGATCGACTGGGGTGCCGACATCGCGGGTTCCCTGGACTGGTAAGTGTCCATATATTAGAAGACAGCAGCTACAGTATGTGTAGCTGCTGACTTTTATTTTTTTTGTTTCCAGGCGGAACTCCGCATTAAGAACTATTAACTGTATTTTACGGTTAAGGCCAGAAGGTAGACTGATATTTCCCTGAGAAACATGGCCAGAGATATCTAACCATCCTCACATAAGATATGAGAATAACTTTTGGCAATGGCAGACATGTGATCATAAATAAAAGAATTAGGTTTGCTTGTAGGTAGATTTTCAATAAGTTAGAAAGTCCCTCTTCGAGACAGTGAGCATGTCTTACTGCCAGTTGTGCCATTACTGCACGCAGAGTGAACTTTGTCAAATGATCTGCTATAGATTGGTTGGTAAGTTTTTGTATTTTACACAATATCATTACAGCTGTATTGATTGGTTGATAAGTTACTATATGTTGTACATTATCACTGTCCCTTGCATTATCATAATAAATAATCAAAACTAAAACTACTATTTAAAAAAATTTACAAATCAATGAACTACATTATACAATGTAGCATAGGCATGAGCAGGGGGTGTGCCACCCTAATCTCTCTGTGCGGTGCTGATTCCCCCTACTTCGTGGGATTCCCCTCGTGTTGTGCCCCCCAATGCACTCCTGGTTTCTCTCCTTTCCTCTTCTCTTTCCCTGGCTGCTGTGGGGGATGCTTCTGAATGGAGCGTGGGGGAAGGGGCTAATCAATATGTCATTTACCAGCCCCTTCCTTTTCTAAATGAACACAGTGAACACACTCACTCATGTGTTCAATAATAACTGAAGCATAATAAACTGTCCTTACTATGCTTCTGTTTGTGAATTAATGGGAAGCCTTTGGGGTTCACACCATAATGCAATGGGTTGTACACAACTATGCAACGTAGTATAAGACAAGTATAGTATAAGACAAAAAGATGCTAGGGTAAGCAATGCAAGGAGAAAAGCAAAAAGCGTAAAGTGCAGTAACCAATAACAGCCCATGAAAAATTACTTTACGAAATTCACATCATTACATACTGAGAATAACAGCCCATGAAAAATTACTTTACGAAAGTCACATCATTACATACTGAGATATGATTATTTGGCTTTGGGTACTGCAATCTCAGTTTAACTCACTGAATGCGTGGTATGTTTTTGCATTTTTTTTTAATTGTATTTTATTTGTACTATTGTTATACACTTATTTTACCTGGTAACAAATAGATTTGACACCGTTAAAAATACATTGTTTTTACCTACATGCCCAGAATTCATGTGTTACCATTAAAGAAGTTAAAGGTATGAAATGCACTTCAGTGCCCATCATACAGTTTTGCATAATAAAAATACCTCCTGGTTATGGGTATTTTTATGGATGGATGGATGGCAATATCACACAATAAAACACCTTTTGCTATGAAAAATAGTTTGTTTCACACATATTTGTAAGTCCAAAATAGCTTTCTTTGTTATTAGAGTTTTTTTTAGCAAAACTTTACTACCAGTTTATAAGAGTTTACTTTTGAAGGATAAACTTTGAGGTTTCAACCCATACATCTCCAGGGAGTAACAGCTTTGCCTTTGAACACACATGAGAGTTGATTTAATCAAGCTACTATCTTTTTACAGTTGAATGATTAGGTGTTTTCACAAGCAAACCCCCTCAAACCAGACTCTATCATGTTTTAACTTTTGAAGTTATGTAATAAGAAACCTATTCTAAAGCTCCGAAATGAAATAAGAAAACTCTATAGTGTGTAGACATGCTAACAAATCTCTTTCCCAACTAATAAAGAAAACTCTTTACAGATTGGCATTTGGAAAAAATATATGACTTCCAGTGTTTTCAGACAATACAAAAAAACATTAAGAAAGACGGATCAGATTTAATTATGGATGGATATTTTAAATATATTCTATATATTGACCTCTATATTTATATAATTGGTAGTTGTATGTTTTGTAATGGCAATTACCTATTTTTTGCTATGCATCCTAATTCCGATTAATTCTTTTTTTTTTCATTATACAGTAGATTTGAGTATAACAAGAATTATTCCCTACATAAGTATGTTTTTTACTTCTAAAAAATGGAGCATGGTCTCGGGCACATATAATGTTTCTATGATATGTTTTTTGTTTCTTTTTTTTGTTTTTGTTTTATAGCTTATACAACTGATGTATCTGGTAGAAGGAAAGAAAAGGTGAACTGGTTGGTTTAAGATGCCACAAGTATTTTGCTTTGTCAGTTCTTTTTTTATAAATTTCTGTTTATTGTATTTTGAAAAAAGTTTGGGCCACTCACCCAACACAATAGCCACGCAGGGCCTATGGTACCATACTCTGAACTAACTATCATAGAGAAACTAGCTAACCAAGGTAAAACAACCACCCCACCCCCCACCGGTCTCTCCAATTTTAGTTTTTTTTTTTTTTTTATATTTTTTTTGACAAAACAAAAATATTGTACATCTTGTATGTGCTAGCGGACGCAGCCGCCACTTTTAAGAGATCAATACGTTTACAAAAGATGTAGGATGACTTTTAGTCAGTAGGTGTATAATGCATGAACATATAAATGAACATTTAAACATGAACAGTCTAGTACATCAGGGTCAATTCTAACCGAACAGTGGTACACATGGGTCTTTGAGTAGAATCGATTCATCATTAAAACATGTTTGCTATAGAGATCACATTTGAAACAAGGCCTTATATACCAGAAGGAGGGTACAATATTCGGCCCTAAAGTCAGTTTACTTGTCTTGTGGGTTCAATATGGTACCATTCTTCCCAAGGCTTCCATACAGTTTCAAAGGAGCGGAAGGTTTTTTTTTGAAATGCAATAGCTTTTTCGTGTAAAAAATGGGTGCGCAATTGATAGCCTCTGAAGGATTTGGGGCCTGTGATTGTTTCCAATGCCTGGTAATTGTTAGTTTAGCAGATAAGAGGATATTGGCAATAATCCCTCGAAATTGGGTTGGGAATTTCTCAATGCCCAGGTTCAGTATATCCAAAGCTGGGCATGCCGGTGTTAGTATCCCTGTTATTTCAGCTATAATTTGAAATACTTTCCTCCAGAAGTTTCGAATGCTACGACATGTCCATAGTATGGGCATTATGTTACCCTGATCGCCGCATCCACAGCAGCATAAAGGAGAGCTTGAGTCATACATTTTTGCTAGCCTGCTAGGGGTCAGATATCATCTAAGTGTTACTTTAAGTGCTAGTTCCCAGTAGTTGGCACAGTGCATTATAATTTGTCCATAGCGAATGGCCAGGGACCATTGTTGCTCAGAGAAAGAGGATCCCAAATCCGTTTCCCATTTCATCATGGCTTTAGTTTTGGTAAGTGTCTGTTTACCCTGTAGTATGTTATAGATAAGAGAAGTTCCTTTGGAAGTGTCAACATAATACTGCCAAATCTTGTTATGAATACGAATAGAGGGTGGGGGGGAGTTGTGCAAAAAATGATAAATACGGTACAGTGTGAAAAATGTGTGGTGGGGTAGGTTATATTCTTCTATCATGGTGTTGGGAGTTCTGGGTTTAACCCCTAGTATTATATCATCTATCCAATGTATGTTGTATCTACTCCAATTTTGGACATTAATTAGATGTTCTAGTGTGGTGAGTGGCACTTTCACTTTAATGGAGTGGAGGTGCTCAACTGGTGTGTCCCTCAGTGACCTCCAGGCCGTTAAGGAGGCTTTGGAGGTTAGAGGTATATTAAAGGGTATTGAGTTTGATCCAAGAGTCTGCGAACAATAGATCACAAGTGCTGGAGGTTTTATTGAGATTTTTTTCGATTTCTAGCCATAATGGTTCCACTTGTTTATTAAACCAAAATTTTAAATGATTTAATTGGACTGCTGAGTAATAGTCCTTCAGGTCTATCATCCCCTATGTGCACATCACACTCTTTTCCCCTGCCATATGAACCCTTTCAGCTGAGAGCTCAAAAGGCCCATATGGTGTTGTGGTGGGGGGACATGTAATGTCCTAAAAATGTACAGAATTTGTGGGAGTATCATCATTTTGTAGGCAGCCAGTCTTCCTACCCAGGACATCTCTGTCTGACCCATTTGTTTTAGTTCCTTCTCGATTTTTGTAATTAATGGTTTGTAATTGTTTTCTGCCAGGGAGTCACTTTTCAGTGTTATTTTTATGCCCAGGTAGGAGAATCCTGTTTCTGTCCAGATGTACGGCATGCTCTCCCTTAGTTTAGTAGGTAGTGGTTTGGGGATATTAAGGTCCATAATCAGGGATTTAGAGTGATTGACTTTATAATATGAAAGGCTGCTAAATTCAGTAAGAATTTCATGTACCTGTGGTAAGGAGATTTGGGGGTTCGTCAGCATAAGTATGATATCATCTGCGAACAAATTTATCACATGGGTCCTGTCCTTGAAGAGAAAGCCTGATATCAGAGGGTGAGAACAGATTCTTTCCGCCAGTGGCTGGATCATTAAGTTAAATATTGTCGGGGATAATGGACACCCCTGTCGTGTACCGTTTGTGATACGGACAGGTTTGGACAACATCCCTGCCGTGTAGACCTGGGCAGATGGAGAGGAATAGAGTGCAGCTATGGCTGATTGGATTGAGCCCTGGAATCCGAATCTGTGTAGTACATGGGACATGTATTCCCAGTGGACGCGGTCGAAAGCCTTCTATATCTATAGAAAGCAGCAGAGTAGGCGTCCGACCGCACTCCGCAAACTGCAGCACATTGAGCACACGCCTCGTGGCGTCCGAAGCCTGTCTACCAATCACAAACCCGGATTGATCTGGTTGAATGAAACGTGGAATAATGTTTTTTAATCTTTGTGCGAGTGTTTTGGCGTATATTTTAATATCTGCGTTAAGCAGTGAGATGGGTCTAAAATTAGCGGGGTTGTCAGGGTCTTTTCCAGGCTTGGGGAGTGTGATAATATGCGCTTGAAGCATCTCTGAGGGAAATGCCGCTCCTTCTGCTGCTGTGTTGAACAGTTTTACCAGGAGTGGAGTGAGTATTTCAGTATAGGTATGGTAATATTCATTACTAAACCCATCTGGGCCTGGGGATTTCCCACATGGCATAGATTTTATTATTTTCACTATTTCCTCTGGGAAGAACGGTTTGTTCAAGGTTTCTAAGTCGATGGTAGTAAGTGTTGGTAATTTAACTTTGTCGAGAAAAGACATGATGGTGTCCGTCGTGGGTCGCGGGGTGGAGCTATTATCTTTTAAATTATATAGAGAGTCATAATAGTCCGCAAACGCGTCTGCTATTTGCTGGGGGTTAATACGTTTTTGTTTAGTTATGGGGTGATAGAGGAAGGGGATCTTAGCCTTGATCCTGCGGGCTTTTAAATGTGAGGCTAGGAATTTTCCTGCTTTGTTGTGGGAAGAGTAATACTTCAATTTAAGCCTGCTAAGCATAAAGTCATGGTCCTCCTGTAATAAAGAACTTAATTCCAATCGTGTAGTGGCCAATTTAGACACTGTGTCTGGGTTTGGGTTGGTTTTATTGGCTTGTTCTAGTACCCGTAAGTCGTTCAGTGTCGTGTCTAGTTTGGTGTTTCTCAAACGTTTAACCTGTACAGAACCGCGCTATAGCCGAAAGACGGCTACAGCGCGGCTCTGAAAATCCGGGAGGACGTCCATGGACGTCCTCCCTCGTGCGCGCCCCCAGCGCGCACTCGCAGCCTGCGGCGGCGCGCTCTCGCGGCCGCCGCACGCTGCGTGGGCGTGTCCGCGGGTTGGGCGGATTCGATGTCCGCCCGAGACCCGCCAATCACCTGTAGCAGCCTCAGAACGGGGAACCGCCGATGTAAACACGGCGGTTCTCCGTTCTGTGAATGGGACATAGCAGATCAACTGATCCCTGTCACTGGGATCAGTTAGATCTGTTATGTCCCGACCAGCCCATCCCCCCCACAGTTAGAACACACCCAGGGAACATTGTTAACCCCTTCACTGCCCCCTGCAGGTTAACCCCTTCACTGCCAATGACATTTATACAGTAATCAGTGGACATTTAAATTTCTGATCGCTGTATAGATATCATTGGTCCCAAAAATGTGTCAAAAATGTCCGACTTGTCCGCTGCAATATCGCTGTCCCAATAAAAATCGCAGATCGTCGCCATTACTAGTAAAAAAAAAAAATTGTAAAAACGCCATAAATCTATTCCCATAGTTTGTAGACGCAATTGCTTTTGTGCAAACCAATCAAAATACGCCGATTGGGATTTTTTTTACCAAAAATATGTAGAAGAATATATATTGGCCAAAACTGATGAATAATTTTCTTTTTTATATATTTTTTTGGATATTTATTATAGCAAAAAAGTAAAAAATATTGTTCTTTTTTCAAAATCATCGCTTTGTTTGTTTATAGCGCAAAAAATAAAAACTGCAGAGGCGTTCAAATACCACCAAAAGAAAGCTCCATTTCTGGGAAAAAAATAATAAAAATTTTGTTTGGGTACAACGCCGCACGACCGCGCAATTCTCATTCAAAATGCGACAGCGCTGAAAGCCGAAAATTGGTCTGGGCAGGAGGGGGGTTTAAGCGCCCAGTAAGGAAGTGGTTAACTCAGGCCCCTTGTTGAATCATGATACCTCTAAGGATTGCCTTGTGCGCGTTCCACGCCGTAAAAATGTTACCCTCGGGAGTATTGTTAATACTGAAATATTCTTTCAACTGCTGTGTGAATATGTCTCTGCTAGGTTTGTCTTTGATAAGTTTGTTATTACATTTCCAGGTTGAGACAGATCCACAGCTACCTTTCTCCGAGACTGAAATAGACTGAAATAGAAATAACCACGTGGTTGGACCACGTAATATCCTCAATCTCGGAGGAAGTTATCCGTTGTAACATCCATTTATCAACAAAAAAATGATCTAGTCTGGAATATGGGTTAAACCTGGGGGAATAATACGTGTAGTCATGTTCTGATGCATGTAAACAATGACAAGTATCATAGACATCCTCACTCTGCAAGATGTTGGATAGGAGGGAGGTTCGATGTTTCTTACTGGTTGTTGAGTCTAGTTTTGGATCTATGACAGAGTTCATGTCCCCACCTATTATCAGTTCTCCTTTTTTGTAATTAGTTATGTGTTTAAATAACTTGCAGAAGAATTTGCCTTGTCTGGTGTTAGGTGCATATACCCCTACAATAGTGTATAGCCTATTGTTTATAGTACATACTAAGATCACGTATCTACCTCCTTTGTCCAACATCTTCGAGTGCAGTTTAAAAGAGACAGTATTCTTAATAGCAATGAGGACTCCCCTTTTTTTTGACTTATAGCTGGCAGAGAAAATATGGGGGAAGTCTCTGTGATGAAATGGAGCAGCCTTGTCTATCTTAAAATGTGTTTCTTGCACAATCACAATATCCGCTTTGGATTTGGTAGCTTCTTTCCATATAGAAAAAAATTTAGCTGGGTGGTTTAAGCCCTGGGCATTTATTGATATTAGCTTAAGTGACATCAAAGTTCTTGTAAGATTTGATCATGATGAAAACCTTCTTTCTTGTATATTTTTGTCGAGTATGCACGGGGAAACTCCTGAATATGGACGCTCCAGTTGAAGCGATAGTGTTTGATAAGAGTCTGTTGTGGCTTGGGAGGAAGGCGTAAGATAATGGTAGATGCCTCGGTGATTGCATAGGAAAATGTAGAGTGTTTAATGCTTTGGCAGTAGAATTGAGCAAGTTAGACCCGAAGGATGACTGACCGTCAATGAACTTGAACAGAAATAAACTCTTAAACATAGGAAAATGGTCCCGAGGGACAGCGTGCAGCTGAGCTGCAGAATTTGCGAGGGAAAGATGGAGGAACATATCTATATTCCACTTAAGGAGTTACTTTTCCAGAGAGAACGGCTTGTGTATTGTCGTTTTAGTTGATGTAGCCCAGCTAGAGTTGTTTTCTAGAGTTCCGCTTGCCTACAACCCTAGTCCACTCCCCTTTTTGGTGATGAAGAGGGCGAGGGGGTTTAGGGTTTGGAGGGTTAGGAGGCTCTACTGGGATAATATTCCAGTCTTTAAGTAGGCTTAGACCTTCTTGTATGTTGTTGACTATAGATGTGGAGCCTTCCCGTACAATTTTGAGTGTAGTCGGTTATTTCCATTGGTAGCCTATATCGTGGTTCCTGAGTGCTTTAGTGATTGACAGCAGGTTTTTACGTCTCTGCAGAGTATGGGTGTAGAAATCAGGTAAAACTTGTATATCCCTTGCCTTGTCAGGTAGGAGATCTTTCTTACGGAAGGCCGAAATAATTGTCTCTTTTGCCTGATAGTAGTGCATCCATAAGAGGACGTCCCTTGGTATCTCTTGTGGTAAGAAAGAGGGTTTCGGGATTCTATGTATGCGGTCTATAGTGAGGTCTGCTGGTTGAAGGTCTGGAACGACCGATTTGAACAAGTCACGCACAAAGTGAGGGAGTTGGAAGTGTTGGATCGACTCCGGGATCCCCCTTAATTTTACGTTATTACGTCTAGACCGGTCTTCCAGGTCTGTTACTTTTGAATTTAGCTAAGTGATTTCGTCCGAGTGTACTGTATGTGCGTCTACCATGTTGTTAAATGATTCCGTGCACGCACTCACTGAATCTTCTAAGTAACTGACTCTTTCTCCTAGGGCTTGTACTTCTGCAGCTTGTTGTTTAAAACATGCTTGCATGTCTGCTTGTAGGGATGATCTAAGAGAAAGTAACATGTCTTTCATTGTAACATCCGACATAGGCTGACCTACTGTGGGGAATGATGCAATGGGGTCTGCAACTTTGTTGTCAGAGGGAGGATGAGACTTGCTTACCTCCATTTCCGGCCATTATGCTCCTCGGGTAGGGAGGCTCGTCTTGGACTAGATTTCGCCGGGCTTCTTGTGTCGGGAGTCACGGGTGGTGATTCCCCTACGTTTTCCGCGTGTTCGGTTCCTGCCGGATCTGTGTGGGGGAACACAAACGTAGCTGCAGCTAGGGGTCCACCTGTGGGATGCATATGGGAATTCCGGTTATTGTTTAAAGGAGAGTCTTTACATGCTGGGTTGAAAAATTGGGACAGTTTTTGAAGTTGCGGTTCTTCTCTATGTCTGCTGGACATGGTCCCAAGTGTAGGAGGCAGTGTAATACACAACAGATTTGTCAAAGTAATAGCTGGGCATGTGGTTCTGCCGTTCCTCTGGGGAATGTAGAGTGTTATGTACTCATGCATTTCTTTGTGCGCCCCCTAGGGCCGGGTAGAGTTTTTTTGGCAAATAATAGTGTAGGTAGCTGTTCGATCACGAACAGGGTTCGCTAATTGCACCTGTAATGTGCTAGTTGTATTGTTGTAGACCCTGGGTGTGGTAAAATGGCCACTATGGAGGTGTCCTTAGGCCCCAATAAGGCAGCGGCCTTGCGTAGTGTAAGCAAGGCCCTGTTTGTATCTGTTAAGCTTAGGGCCAGCAATATTCCTTACTGGGTAGCTCCCAGGGCTTTAAGGAGGTGATGGTAATAGTCTTTTGTGTGAGGTGCAGCAGTTGGTAGCTGGTGCGGATCGCTGCTCGAAGCGCCGTTCGTTCCGGCTCTGGTAGGCCGCAAAGCCGCGGCCTAAATTTCCGCTGTGCGGAGGATGGGCGCCTATCTGCCCAATTTTGGGCTCAAAATGAAGCAGGTGATGTGGCTGATGTGGATGGGGTATTTAGGTTGCTCACCCTGTCCTTAGATAGCCGGATTGCGGTGGATTCTCCCGTCCTCAGCGGAGCTCTGCTGTTGTGCTTCCACTCACACCGACGTCCGGTCACGCCCCCACAATTTTAGGTTTATTGGATTCACATTAAAACAGGATGAAAGACCAGAATAGATATTGTCTAGCCACATAATATTATTCGTTTTTCAGTCATCAGCTACGGTACATCCGTTGATTCCAGGCGGTATTAGGGGAATGAGAGACTTGGAGCATTCACATTATGAACATACTTAAACATGGACTGACATTCAGTATTACATGAGACCTATGCCTCTAACCGCCTACAGTAATATTAGAGTTATACCATGCCTGCCACACCTTGGTGAATTATTTCCCACATCGTCTTGCCGTATATGTTGCTTTATAATAAGGGATCATGGAGTTAACCAGTTTCTTCCAGAGACTTAACTCAGGAGCACCTGTTTTTTTCCAATGTAAGAGAATTGCCTTCCTCCCATAGAATAGTAGAATGTTAATTAGCATTCTAAGAGCCCGAGAGGGTACAACCTCCTCTACCAGGCCCAATAAACATACCTTGAGTTCACCAGGCTCTTGAAAAAACATCCCGGTATCCATATCGGAGCATGTCTTAGAAAATACACAATAACTGGGAGTATCTTCATCTTTAGAAGACTAATTCTACCAATTTGTGTCAAGGGTAGTTTAATCCACGCTTGAGTTTTTTGCTTAAGGAGGGTCAGCAGGGGTAGCAGGTTAAGAGGCATGTAATCGCCCACATTAGTAGTAATTTTAATTCCTAAATATTTGGTGGATGAGACTCATTAAAAAGGCAGGTCTGGATCCACCAAATCCCTGGCTCCCTGGTCTAAGGGTAGGATAGATGACTTGGTCCAATTTACCCATAGACCAGAGTATGTGGCAAAGTTATTTAGGATATCTAATGCTGCTTTCAATGAAGTTGTTGGGTTCCGGAACAAGACCAAGTCATCAGCGTAAAGGGCCAGACATTCTTACATACCACCCACTCTGAACACTCCCACGTCTCGTGATGCTCTAAGAGCCATGACCAGAAGCTTCATGACCAGGGTGAACAGGAAAGGGGACGACCCTGTCTCGTGCCTCTACCGATCTCAAAAAAGGGAGAGATATTCCTCCCCAGTCTAATCGCCATTTTGAGAGTTCAGTATAATAGTGATATCCATTGTCTGAAGCCTGGACCGAACCCCATGAGCTCTAATACCCTGTGCATACCAGTCTACAAGAATCAAAGGCTTTTTCTATATCTATTGATACAATGATTCTGGTAAGAGGTTCTGAAGTATGAAGTTGTAAATGTGTGAAAAGTCGCCTCAAGTTAGTGTCGGTGGACTTCCCTGGCATGAACCCTGTTTGGTCTATGCCAACCAGGGAGGAAATCACCCTTGCCAGCCTAGATGCTAATATTTTGGTTAGTATTTTTAGATCCATGTTAAGAAGTGCTATGGGGTGGTATGATGAACAGTCTACCTGGTCCTTCCCAGGTTTTTGGAGCAAAATCATATAAGCCTCTAACAAAGATTTCGGGAGTTTATGTTGCTTAAGGCAATGCTCAAATAGGGAGCATAATCTAGGGGCCAATTGTTCCGCATAAGTTTTATAAAAGTCAGCCAGAAATCCATCTGGGCCTGGAGCCTTATTAGAGGGAAATGAATAGATTGCTGTTTCAAATTCCCTCGTTGTGATTTTAGCCTCCAAAGCCTCCCTTTCTGTGTCCATTAACTTTGGGATGGGCAAACTCTCAAGAAGGGAATTCATAGCTGACACCTCATAGGTGGGGATGGGGGCATACAGGGAGGAAAAGAAAGAAATAAACTCATCCATGATGGACTTAGGGTCCGTTACCAGTACCCCCCCCCCGTTCTTATAACAGGGATATTAGTTAATGGGTAAAAGTCCTTCACTAGCAATGCCAAGAGCTTCCCATTTTTATCACCCTCTGCAAACAACGTTGATGCCTTTTGCTTAAAATCAGAACGCGCTAAATCTGAGAAGTGTAAGGATATGAGCCTCTGCGCTTCCATTAGTGCTGAGTAGGAAGAGTCTGATGGAGAGGCTAATTGCTCCTCCGCACATTCCCTTTCTTTATAAAGCAGGCTTTGGGATACCTCTCTGTGGTTTACTCGGGCTGTTTTTTATAGCAGAGACACACTCCCCTCTAGCTACAGCCTTGAACGCATCCCACTCTACTAAGGGTTCAGTGGAGCCCTCATTATGTGTCCAGTATGACTTTATAGATTCTTCAAGTTGTTTGGTCACTTGTTCATTTTGTAGCCAGCTTGAGGCCAATCTCCACCCCCCCCCTTGTCCCAGATGAGAAATGGAGAGTGAGGGAAAGAGGGCTATGGTCTGAAATTCCACCTGCGAGGTAATCTATCTCCCCAAAGAACTGCAATATGGCTGTATTTCCAAAGGCCAGATCTATCCTAGATGCCGACCTATGGGGTACCAACATATGAGTAAAACAATTGTCTTCTGGGAGTTTCCATCTACCCTAATTCCTTCAACCCTGTCATCGACGCCCATGAAATTATGTCATTAGAGACCCGTCTGTTTCAGATTTGGGGAGTCCAATGCCACATCTAGAATGGTGTTGAAGTCACCCATTACAACCAGAAGGAGGTGTACAACCGGAGCTAGTCTAATAAACATGTTAAATAATACTTGCGGTTGGATGGAAGGAAGCAAGTACACATTTACTAGTAATATCTAATTGTAGCAAACATCTAAAACTACCGCCACATATCTGCCCCCTGGGTCAAAGAACACCAGTTGAATTGTACAGGGGAGTGCCTTACTTATCGAAATAGATACACCCCTGGCAAATGAAGAATACTGTATGTTGCATGGAATGATTTCTGGACCCAGGATTTGCATAAAGCAAGTATGCTATTTCCCTCCAGATGGATCTCCCGCAAGAGGACAATATGTGGTTTGGTCAATTTAAGGTATCTAAACATTGCCGTCCTTTTGAGCTAGTTATTCAGCCCCTAACATTCCACGATAAAACTTTAACGCTATACGCCATCTCTAAGCAGTTGATATAACATTAACATCTCATGAACCATAGACATTGCGGTATACCCTTTGTGACTGACCCTAAGGAATTACAAACCCAATTTAGGAGCATTTAAGATGATTGAGCCTAGTAATTAGAGAGCTGTAACTGAAATAAATCCCCCCTGCCATTGTACCAGTAACCTTGTTGTAAAAAACAAAAACCAAACTGTCCAGTAGGTGGCTTAATCTCAAATTTGAGTAGAACCGATTAGTGGATCAACCGTGGCGATCGAATGTACAGCAAGTCTGATGTCTACCCTTTGTGTTCCCCCACTCCAAGGTGCAGGAGAAAGGAGCATGAGCAAAAAGGGATAAAATGCAACACTTATTGTACCTTTAAATGAATAACCAGTCTGGAGAGAGAGAGTATTGCCCTCTGGTGGCAGTGATCAAAATTGCGCTGTCAGGCACTTGATATGCTATCGCAACTTACACCAATGTGTGGCCAAGAAGCAAGCATGACAGGATAAAAAACTGACTGATTTCAACGCACACAGGTGTGAACAACAGTCTGTTACCACCAGATTCCCTCCCAACAGGAAAAAGGGTGTAGGGAGAACAACTCCCCATAGTGAATATATAGGCTGCTTAAGCAAATTTATGAAGCAGCTTTATATAGAAGAGGCATAATTAGTACAGAACAAGTTCCACCTTCCCCAACTAAACATGCAATATTGGCTCAGGCCACCTAAGATTCAAGTCTTAGGATCAGGTAAAGACTTGATTAAAGAGTCTTATCCATTCATTCACAGGGCTCAACAAGGTTGTCAAAGAATCGTACCCATCCCTTGTATTGGACACGAAGCCTGCTTGGACACATCACGCTGTACTGGATCTCCTTGTCCCGGAGCCTTCTACGAACATCGTTGAAGGAGCAACGTTTCTTCTGGGTTTCCGCAGAGAAATCTGTAAACAACATGACGCGGCCGTTCTCAAATTTTAGCTCTTGATGTTTCCTGGATTCTGCTAGGATCATATCTCTGTCTCTATAATTGAGAAATCTGACCAGAAAGGGCCATGGGGGCACCTGGGGGGGGTGAGCCATTGTAGGGACACAATGGGCCCTCTCTACGATGTATGTGGGTGGTAAATTATCCAAACCCAGCAGTTGTGTAAAGAATTTTTCAGCAAATATTGCAGGTTTCACTCCCACAGCCCTCTCCGGTAACCCAACCATCTGCACATTATTTCTGCATTGACAATCTTCGGCATCGTCGGGCCTATGTTGCAATGCTTTTACCATATCCTTCAATTCTGTTAGCTGGGTACCCTGTGAGAGAGAGGAATCCTCCACCTCTGAAATCCTCTCCTCTGCTGTGGTGAGCCTGCCTCTAATCGTGTCTAAGTCATGGCGGATGAGTGTACATTCTGTGGAGGGCCGGTCTATTCTCACCATCACCTCCACTTTGCTGGCATCAATAGCTTCCAGGATGTGTCCCGTGATGGCCGCTATCTCGTGTGGGGTAGACAGGGGATCTGTGTGCAAGGTTCCAGGGCTAAGATTTGCCATGTCGTGTGCCTGCTCCATACTCGCGGCTGTCTTCTTGGCGCGTGACTGTTCCCCAGACTGAGGAGACAAGATGGCGGAGGTGGGGCCATGTCCCGCACCGACTTTGGAGTGAGTCTGGGGTTTGTCCTGTTGCGCCTTCTGGGCTCCTTTGTCGGCTGAGTTTGACATTGCTAAGTTTGGGAGAGTGCAATCCACCCAAGTAGTGTCGCAAAGTTGCGGGTACAGCTGCTCTGAATAGCGCATATATGCCAGGAGCCTGGGAGACACGCTTCTTGCCCCGATCACAACGGTCACCACTCATTGCTTTGTCAGTTTTACATGTTTGGTGCTATGAAAACTTGTAAGTAGCCCTTCCACAATGTGGCAGCTGCTATTTAAGGTTTTTAAAATTGTCTTTCTTCTAAATACCTTGCAAAGTTATTATACATAGAGTTGAGCGAACACCTGGATGTTCGGGTTCTGCTGGTCCGTCCGAACTTCGGGACAAAGTCCGGGTCCGGGTCCGGACGGAACCCGAACGATCGCACGGACAACGAACCCCATTGAAATCAATGGGGACCCGAACTTTTAGGCACAAAAATGGCTGTAACAAAGTCCTGGAAAGCCCTAGAGGGCTGCAAAAGGAAGTAAAATGGGGGTAAGGGTAGGGCAAGTGCCCTACAAAAAAATGGGGACAGGGAAATAACTTTAAATATTTTTTAAAAAATAAAAACTTAAAAAATGCAAAAATGGAGGTGAATGTGGATCATCTTCAAACTGTGTCTGAAAAGTATTAATTAATGGTAGAAGCCATATAACTGTTCTAAAATCATCTTCAAACTAGGGCAAGTGCCCTACAAAAAATGGGGAGAGGGAAAAT
>BLSH010430654.1:438190-448244 GCA_018402905.1 Glandirana rugosa
GGGGGGGGGGGGGGTTAGTCCTGACTGTTACGATGACAAGTTTTCACGGGGGACATGAGGAAGTGGGTCTCACCCCCGTGAGATTATGTCCTCCACACAATGACCAGTCTAGTGGTCCATTTTTTTCTCCCTTCTTTCGGATTTGTTTCTTTTGTTTACGTCGATGATGTAAATTACTAACCATTCGACGTTATATAATGTAAAAACCAATCCCAAATTATGACGAAATCAGACTTTTACATATTAATCACAACTCGCTTGGGCCTGACCTTGCAAGCCCAGGCATGGCTTGAAAACCCACAGGCACCGTGCCTGGGCCTGGGCCTGTAACCGAACCCGAACGATTTTTGAAATGTCCGGGTCCGGGTCCGTGCCACGGACACCCAAAAGTTCGGTACGGACCCGAACGTTCCAGTCCGGGTTCGCTCAACACTAATTATACATTTTCAGACTAAAGCAGTATTAAACCCTAACCAAAAATGTAATATATTGCAGCTTACCAATCATTAAATGTAGTAGCTGCATTTGTTTTCTTTGTTTAGGCTTTCTTCCCTCTTTTTTTACCTGGTGATCTGACCAGTAACACACCTCCTGTATTAGAGTGCCCCCACTCTGGGTGAAGGAGTACAGGGGGCACTTTTGAACAGTAGCATTGTCAGTCCTGATTGGGGGGGTGTTAGATTGACTAGCAGATTTAGATACGCTAACAAATTGAAGCTGAACACCAGCTAACAATAGGCAGTTACAGCAACATTTCTTTTCTTTTGGAATAAAGGGTTTACATAAGCTGTAAACACCTCTGTCAGTGGTAAATGGTTTGTCTCATCTCTGTAACTGCTAAAATTGCAGGAAAGCTTTTGAAAAATGACAGACTTGCTGGCCAGATCGCAAGGTGAAAATAAAAGAAAGAAAGCCTAAAGAATAAAATGAATGCAGTTACCACTTTTAGAATAGATAACCTGCAACGTAATAAATATTTGCTTTGGGGTTTAAAAACACTTTAAGGACTAGGTTATCTCATTCATCATCATTTCTGATCACATGGATCAAGGAAACTGATGCAACTATATTTATTTATATATATATATATATATATATATATATATATATATATATATATATACATACAGTGTGGGTTTTAGGCCAGATTTTGCGATCCACTTGTGTCCATCAACAAGTGGTATAAAGGAAGCAGGTCTGGATCAGATGATTGCTCTGACCTGGGACTCAGGAACCATCATGCCTGAGAGAGCTGATGAACTGAACTTTGCTTTGTGACTGAAACAAAAGGTTTGCATTATCTTTGTTTTGTTGGTGACTGGGAGAAGCCCTTCACCTCTGAGTTAGGAAACTGGAAATGTTTAGTTAGTTCCTGGATGGCAAGGATTTATTTTATGTTTTGTTTATTTGATTTACCTGCAACCTTTTAAATAAACCTGACTACAAGTCAGATTTTAAGAAAACCTGCCATTTGAACTACCTTTTTCCCAGGGAAGGTGATCCCCATTAAGCTAACCCTCCACAATAAATATATATATATATATATATATATATATATATATATACATATATATATATATATATATACAGTATCTCATAAAAGTGAGTACACCCCTCACATTTTTATAAATATTTTATATCTTTTTATGTGACAACACTGACAAAATGACACTTTGTTACAATGTAAAGTAGTGTACAGCTTGTATAACAATTAAAATTTGCTGTTCCCTCAAAATAGCTCAACACACAGCCATAAATGTCTAAACCGCTGGCAACAAAAGTGAGTACACCCCTAAGTTAAAATGTCCAAATTGGGCCCAATTAGCCATTTCCCTCCCTGGTGTCATGTGACTCGTTAGTGTTACAAGGTCTCAGGTGTGAATGGGGTACAGGTGAGTTAAATTTGGTGTTATCGCTCTCACTCTCTCATACTGGTCATTGGAAGTTCAACATGGCACCTCATGTCAAATAACTCTCTGAGGATCTGAAAAAAAGGATTGCTGCTCTACATAAAGATTGCCTAGGCTATAAGAAGTAAGCCAAGACCCTGAAACTGAGTTGCAGCACTGTGGCCAAGACCATACAGCGGTTTAAAAGGACAGGTTCCTTTCAGAACAGACCTCGCTATGGTCGACCAAAGAAGTTGAGTGCACATGCTCAGCTTCATATCCAGAGGTTGCCTTTGGGAAATAGATGTATGAGTGCTGCCAGCATTGCTGCAGAGGTTGAACAGGTGGGGGGGTCAGCCTGCCCGTGCTCAGACCATACGCCGCACACTGCATAAAATTGGTCTGCATGGCTGTCTTCCCAGAAGGAAGACTCTTCTAAAGATAATGCACAAGAAAGCCCACAAGCAGTTTGCTGAAGACAAGCAGACTAAGGACATGGATTATTAGAACCATGTCCTGTGGTCTGATGAGACCAAGATGAACTTATTTGGTTCAGATGGTGTCAAGTGTGTGTGGCTGCAACCGGTTGAAGAGTACAAAGACAAGTGTGTCTTGCCTACAGTCAAGCATGTTGGTGGGAGTGTCATGATCTGGGACTGCATGAGTGCTGCCAGCACTGGGGCAACCTTGAATGGGAACCATGAATGCCAGCATGTACTGTGACATACTGAAGCGGAGCATGATTCCCTAGCTTCGGAGACTGGGCTGCAGGGCAGTATTCCATCTTAATGACCCCAAACACACCTCCAAGACGACCACTGGCCAAGCATGTCTCTAGACCTAAACCCTATTGAGCACCTTTGGGGCATCCTCAAATGGAAGGTGGAGGAGTGTAAGGTCTCTAACATCCACCAGCTACTTGATGTCATCATGGAGGGGTAGGGGAGGACTCCAGTGGCAACCTGTGAAGCTCTGGTGTACTTCCATGCCAAGAGGGTTAAGGCAGTGCTGGAAAATAATGGTGGCCACACAACATATTGACACTTTGGGCCCAATTTGGACATTTTTACTTAGGGGTGTCCTCACTTTTGCTGCCAGTGGTTTAGACATTAATGGCTGTATGTTGCGTTTTTTTGAGGGGACAGCAAATTTACACTTTTATACAAGCTGTACACTCACTACTTTACATTGTAGCAATGTGTCATTTCTTCAGTGTTGTCACATAAAAAGATATAATAAAATATTTACAAAAATGTGAGGGGTATACTCACTTTTGTGAGATACTGTATATATTAACCACCTGCCCACCGCCGATCGGCATCTGACGGCGACAGAGTGGCTCTTTAAGGCAAAGCGCCGTCATACGACGGCGGCTGCCAGATCGCGCACAGTGAGCGCGGCGCTCCGCCCGAGGCGCGCCCGCGCGCTCACTGTGTCCAGGGAGGGGCATGGAGTGGGTGCGGCGGATTCGATCTCCGCCGGCCACCCGCGATGCCCCCCCCCAGAGTGAAAGAACGGAGGTCCGTGTAAGTAAACACTTCTGTGAGAGGGGGAAGGACTGTGATCACAGCCTTCCTTTACACGGAAGCTGTGATCACTTCCCTTCCCCTGTTAGGGCAGCCCCCATACAGTAAGAACACGCCCAGGGAAAACAGTTAACCCTTAGAGCGCCCCCTGCAGGTTAACCCCTTCACTGCCAATGGCATTTACACAGTAATCAGTGCATTTTTATAGCACTGATCGCTGTATAAATGCCAATGGTGACAAAAAAGTGTCAAAATGTTCCGACATGTCCGCCCTAATATCGCAGTTCCGCTAAAAATCACAGATCGCCGCCATTACTAGTAAAAAATAAAAAAAAATAAAAACCCCAGAAATGAATTCTCATCATGCGTAAACGCGACCACTTTTGCGCAAACCAATCAATAAACGCCGATTGCGATTTTTTTAATCACAAATATGAGGAAGAATATAAATCGGCCAAAATCGATGAAAAAAAATGTTTTTTTATATTTTTTTTTTGGATTTGTATTTTAGCAAAAAGTAAGAAATTTGTTTTTTTTTTTGCAAAATTGTCGCTCTTCTTTTGTTTATAGCGGCGATCAGAAATGACGCAGCGGTGATCAAATACCACCAAAAGAAAGCTCTATTTGTGGGAAAAAAAGGACGTAAATTTAGTTTGGATGCAACATCGCATGGCCGCGCAATTGTCAGTTAAAGCGACACAGTGCCGAATCGCAAAAAGGGCTCCGGTCCTAAAGTGTGAAATCCTTCCGGGGCTGAAGTGGTTAAACTAAAAAGAAATACCTCACATCAAATTAAAAATATTGAACAAAATTGAAAAAAT
Source organism: Glandirana rugosa (assembly GCA_018402905.1). NCBI lineage: Eukaryota > Metazoa > Chordata > Amphibia > Anura > Ranidae > Glandirana > Glandirana rugosa. Next base: position 442,427 of record BLSH010430654.1, read on the forward strand.
TATATTAAAAAGCTGCTCCCCTAATAATGTAGAATGTAAATAGAGCTACCTTAAGTAAAGTTGAGCGAACCTGGACTGTAAAATTCGGGATCGTACCAGACTTTGGGGTGCCCGTGCCCCGAACCCGATCCTGGACATTAAAAAAAAGTCTGGGATCTGGTTTGGTATTCGGGTATTTTTGGCACCTTTTCTATAGCTGCTGGGCAGCCAATCAACAAGCTTTTCACTACTTTTCCCTTAGAAGCCATCACAGCCATGCCTACTAATGGCATGGCTGTGATTGGCCAGTGCATCATGTGACCCAGCCTCTATATAGGGCTGGAGTCACGTAGCGCCGCGTGTCAGATCGTCTCAGACTAGAGTAGGGAGAGCTTCATGCCACTGTTGTGAGGGAAAGATTAACGTTCACAACCATCTCAGACTGCATTAGGGAGACCTTCATTGCGGTCCTGTGAGGGACACATGAGCGTTCAGAACCATCTTATAGTGCATTAAGGAAACGTTCCTGTTGTTGCTCTGAGGGAGAGATTCTCAATCTAAAACCTTCTACTACTGCATTAGGGAAATGTTCCTGTGGGTGCTCTGAGGGAGAGTTTATCGTTCTAAAAACAACTATTACTGCATTAGGGCCAAGTTCCTGTTGGTGCTTTGAGGGAGAGTTTATCGTTCTAAAAACAACTACAACTGCCTTAGGGCCAGGTTCCTGTTGGTGCTTTGAGGGAGAGTTTATCATTATAAAAACAACTACAACTGCATTAGGGCCAGGTTCCTGTTGGTGCACTGAGGGAGAGTTTATCGTTCTAAAAACAACTACTACTGCATTAGGGCCAGGTTCCTGTTGGTGCTCTGAGGGAGAGTTTATCGTTCTAAAAACAATTACTACTGCATTAGGGCCAGGTTCCTGTTGGTGCTCTGAGAGAGAGTTTATCGTTCTGCATTAGGGTCAGGTTCCTGTTGGTGCTTTGAGGGAGAGTTTATCGTTCTGAAAACAACTACTACTGCAATAGGGCCAGGTTCCTGTTGGTGCTTTGAGGGAGAGATTATCGTTCTAAAAACAACTACAACTGCATTAGGGCCAGGTTCCTGTTGGTGCTTTGAGGGAGAGTTTATCGTTTTAAAAACAACTACAACTGCATTAGGGCCAGGTTCCTGTTGGTGCTTTGAGGGAGAGTTTATCGTTCTAACAACAACTACTACTGCATTAGGTCCAGGTTCCTGTTGGTGCTTTGAGGGAGAGTTTATCGTTCTAAAAACAACAACTACTGCATTAGGGCCAGGTTCCTGCTGGTGCTCTGAGGGAGAGTTTATTGTTCTAAAAACAACTACTACTGCATGAGGGCTATTTTCCTGTTGGTGCTCTGAGGGAGAGTTTATCGTTCTAAAAAAAACTACAACTACATTAGGGCCAGGTTCCTATTGGTGCTTTAAGGCAGAGTTTATCATTCTAAAAACAAATACTACTGCAATAGGGCCAGGTTCCTGTTGGTGCTTTGATGGAGAGATTATCGTTCAAAAAAAACTACTACTGCATTAGGGCCAGGTTCCTCTTGGTGCTCTGAGGGAGAGTTTATCGTTCTAAACACAACTACAACTGCATTAGGGCCAGGTTCCTGTTGGTGCTTTGAGGGAGAGTTTATCATTCTAAAAACAACTACTACTGCATTAGGGCCAGGTTCCTGTTGGTGCTCTGAGGGAGAGTTTATCGTTCTAAAAAAAACTACTACTGCATTAGGGCCAGGTACCTCTTGGTGCTCTAAGGGAGAGTTTATCGTTCTAAAAACAATTACTACTGCATTAGGGCCAGGTTCCTGTTGGTGCTCTGAGAGAGAGTCTATCATTCTAAAAACAACTACTACTGCATTAGGGCCAGGTTCCTGTTGGTGCTTTGAGGGAGAGTTTATCGTTCTAAAAACAACTACTACTGCAATAGGACCAGGTTCCTGTTGGTGCTTTGAGGGAGAGATTATCGTTCTAAAAACAACTACTACTGCATTAGGGCCAGGTTCCTGTTTGTGCTCTGAGGGAGAGTTCATCTTTCTAAAAACAACTACAACTGCATTAGGGCCAGGTTCCTGTTGGTGCTTTGAGGGAGAGTTTATTGTTCTAAAAACAACTACTACTGCATTAGGTCAAGGTTACTGTTGGTGCTTTGAGGGAGAGTTTATCGTTCTAAAAACAACTACTACTGCAATAGGGCCTGGTTCCTGTTGGTGCTTTGAGGGAGAGATTATCGTTCTAAAAACAACTACTACTGCATTAGGGCAAGGTTCCTGTTTGTGCTCTGAGGGAGAGTTCATCTTTCTAAAAACAACTACAACTGCATTAGGGCCAGGTTCCTGTTGGTGCTTTGAGGGAGAGTTTATCGTTCTAAAAACAACTACTACTGCATTAGGTCCAGGTTCCTGTTGGTGCTTTGAGGGAGAGTTTATCGTTCTAAAAACAACTACAACTGCATTAGGGCCAGGTTCCTGTTGGTGCTTTGAGGGAGAGTTAATCATTCTAAAAACAACTACTACTGCATTAGGGCCAGGTTCCTGCTGGTGCTCTGAGGGAGAGTTTATTGTTCTAAAAACAACTACTACTGCATTAGGGCCAGGTTCCTGTTGGTGCTCTGGGGGAGAGTTTATTGTTCTAAAAACAACTACAACTGCATTAGGGCCAGGTTCCTGTAGTTGCTTTGAGGGAGAGATTATCATTCTAAAAACAACTACTACTGCATTAGGGCCAGGTTCCTGTTGGTGCTTTGAGGGAGAGTTTATCGTTCTAAAAACAACTACTACTGCATGAGGGCTATTTTCCTGTTGGTGCTCTGAGGGAGAGTTTATCGTTCTAAAAAAAACACAACTGCATTAGGGCCAGGTTACTATTGGTGCTTTGAGGCAGAGTTTATCGTTCTAAAAACAACTACTACTGCAATAGGGCCAGGTCCCTGTTGGTGCTTTGATGGAGAGATTATCGTTCTAAAAACAACTACTACTGCATTAGGGCCAGGTTCCTGTTGGTGCTTTGAGGGAGAGTTTATCGTTTTAAAAAAAAATACTACTGTATTAGGGCCAGGTTCCGGTTGGTGCTCTGAGGGAGAGTTTATCGTTCTAAAAAAAAACTACTACTACATTAGTGCCAGGTTCCTGTTGGTGCTCTGAGGGAGAGTTTATCGTTCTAAAACAACTACTACTGCATTAGGTCCAGGTTCCTATTGGTGCTCTGAGGGAGAGATTATCGTTCTAAAAACAATTACAACTGCATTAGGGCCAGGTTCCTGTTGGTGCTCTGAGAGAGAGTTTATCGTTCTTAAAACAACTACTACTGCATGAGGGCTATTTTCCTGTTGGTGCTCTGAGGGAGAGTTTATCGTTCTAAAAAAAACAAAACTGAATTAGGGCCAGGTTACTATTGGTGCTTTGAGGCAGAGTTTATCATTCTAAAAACAACTACTACTGCAATAGGGCCAGGTCCCTGTTGGTGCTTTGATGGAGAGATTATCGTTCTAAAAACAACTACTACTGCATTAGGGCCAGGTTCCTGTTGGTGCTCTGAGGGAGAGTTTATCGTTCTAAAAACAACTACAACTGCATTAGGGCCAGGCTCCTGTTGGTGCTTTGAGGGTTAGTTTAACGTTCTAAAAACAACTACTACTGCAATAGGGCCAGGTTCCTGTTGGTGCTTTGAGGGAGAGTATAGCGTTTTAAAAAAAAATACTACTGCATTAGGGCCAGGTTACTATTGGTGCTTTGAGGCAAAGTTTATCGTTCTAAAAACAACTACTACTGCAATAGGGCCAGGTCCCTGTTGGTGCTTTGATGGAGAGATTATCGTTCTAAAAACAACTACTACTGCATTAGGGCCAGGTTCCTGTTGGTGCTCTGAGGGAAAGTTTATCGTTCTAAAAACAACTACAACTGCATTAGGGCCAGGTTCCTGTTGGTGCTTTGAGGGAGAGTTTATCGTTCTAAAAACAACTACTACTGCAATAGGGCCAGGTTCCTGTTGGTGCTTTGAGGGAGAGTTTATCGTTTTAAAAAAAAATACTACTGTATTAGGGCCAGGTTCCGGTTGGTGCTCTGAGGGAGAGTTTATCGTTCTAAAAAAAAACTACTACTACATTAGTGCCAGGTTCCTGTTGGTGCTCTGAGGGAGAGTTTATCGTTCTAAAACAACTACTACTGCATTAGGTCAAGGTTCCTATTGGTGCTCTGAGGGAGAGATTATCGTTCTAAAAACAATTACTACTGCATTAGGGCCAGGTTCCTGTTGGTGCTCTGAGAGAGAGTTTATCGTTCTTAAAACAACTACTACTGTATTAGGGCCAGGTTCCTGTTGGTGCTTTGAGGGAGAGTTTATCGTTCTAAAAACAACTACTACTGTATTAGGGCCAGGTTCCTGCTGGTGCTCTGAGGGAGAGTTTATCGTTCTAAAAACAACTACAACTGCATTAGGGCCAGGTTCCTGTTGGTGCTCTGAGGGAGAGTTTATCGTTCTAAAAACAACTACAACTGCATTAGGGCCAGGTTCCTGTAGTTGCTTTGAGGGAGAGAACGATAGGGAGAGTTTATCGTTCTAAAACAACTACTACTGCATTAGGTCCAGGTTCCTGTTGGTGCTCTGAGGGAGAGATTATCGTTCTAAAAACAATTACTACTGCATTAGGGCCAGGTTCCTGTTGGTGCTCTGAGAGAGAGTTTATCATTCTAAAAACAACTACTACTGTATTAGGGCCAGGTTCCTGTTGGTGCTTTGAGGGAGAGTTTATCGTTCTAAAAACAAATACTACTGCATTAGGTCCAGGTTCCGGATGGTGCTCTGAGGGAGAGTTTATCGTTCTAAAAAAAACTACTACTGCATTAGTGCCAGGTTCCTGTTGGTGCTCTGAGGGAGAGCTTATCGTTCTAAAAACAACTACAACTGCATTAGGGCCAGGTTCCTGTTGGTGCTTTGAGGGAGAGTTTATCATTCTAAAAACAACTACAACTGCATTAGGGCCAGTTTCCTATTGGTGCTCTGAGGGAGAGTTTATCGTTCTAAAACCAACTACTACTGCATTAGGGCCAGGTTCCTGTTGGTACTCTGAGGGAGAGTTTATCGTTCTAAAAACAATTACTACTGCATTAGGGCAGGGTTCCTGTTGGTGCTCTGAGAGAGAGTTTATCGTTCTAAAAACAACTACTACTGCATTAGGGCCAGGTTCCTGTTGGTGCTTTGAGGGAGAGTTTATCGTTCGAAAAACAACTACTACTGCATTAGGGCCAGGTACCTCTTGGTGCTCTAAGGGAGAGTTTATCGTTCTAAAAACAACTACTACTGCATTAAGGCCAGGTTCCTGTTGGTGCTTTGAGGGAGAGTTTATTGTTCTAAAAACAACTACTACTGCATTAGGGCCAGGTTCCTGTTGGTGCAATGAGGGAGAGTTTATCGTTCCAAAAACAACTACTACTGCATTAGGTCCAGGTTCCTGTTGGTGCAATGAGGGAGAGTTTATCGTTCTAAAAACAACTACTACTGCATTAGGGCCAGGTTCCTGCTGGTGCTCTGAGGGAGAGTTTATCGTTCTAAAAACAACTACAACTGCATTAGGGACAGGTTCCTGTTGGTGCTGTGAGGGAGAGTTTATCGTTCTAAAAACAACTACTACTGCAATAGGGCCAGGTTCCTGTTGGTGCTTTGAGGGAGAGTTTATCGTTTTAAAAAAAAATACTACTGTATTAGGGCCAGGTTCCGGTTGGTGCTCTGAGGGAGAGTTTATCGTTCTAAAAAAAAACTACTACTACATTAGTGCCAGGTTCCTGTTGGTGCTCTGAGGGAGAGTTTATCGTTCTAAAAC
>BLSH010430654.1:449843-497018 GCA_018402905.1 Glandirana rugosa
TACGTCATCATCAACAAAAATCTTGCTATTTGAGAGTTGGTGCTCTGAGGGAGAGTTTATCGTTCTAAAAACAACTACTACTGCATCAAGGCCAGGTTCCTGTTGGTGCTTTGAGGGAGAGATTATTGTTCTAAAAACAACTACTACTGCATTAGGGCCAGGTTCCTGTTGGTGCAATGAGGGAGAGTTTATCGTTCCAAAAACAACTACTACTGCATTAGGTCCAGGTTCCTGTTGGTGCAATGAGGGAGAGTTTATCGTTCTAAAAACAACTACTACTGCATTAGGGCCAGGTTCCTGCTGGTGCTCTGAGGGAGAGTTTATCGTTCTAAAAACAACTACAACTGCATTAGGGACAGGTTCCTGTTGGTGCTGTGAGGGAGAGTTTATCGTTCTAAAAACAACTACTACTGCATGAGGGCTATTTTCCTGTTGGTGCTCTGAGGGAGAGTTTATCGTTCTAAAAAAAACTACAACTGCATTAGGGCCAGGTACCTATTGGTGCTTTGAGGCAGAGTTTATCGTTCTAAAAACAACTACTACTGTATTAGGGCCAGGTTCCTGTTGGTGCTTTGATGGAGAGATTATCGTTCTAAAAACATCTACTACTGCATTAGGGCCAGGTTCCTGTTGGTGCTTTGAGGGAGAGTTTATCGTTCTAAAAACAACTACTACTGCATGAGGGCTATTTTCCTGTTGGTGCTCTGAGGGAGAGTTTATCGTTCTAAAAAAAACACAACTGCATTAGGGCCAGGTTACTATTGGTGCTTTGAGGCAGAGTTTATCGTTCTAAAAACAACTACAACTGCAATAGGGCCAGGTCCCTGTTGGTGCTTTGATGGAGAGATTATCGTTCTAAAAACAACTACAACTGCATTAGGGCCAGGTTCCTGTTGGTGCTTTGAGGGAGAGTTTATCGTTCTAAAAACAACTACTACTGCATGAGGGCTATTTTCCTGTTGGTGTTCTGAGGGAGAGTTTATCATTCTAAAAAAAACACAACTGCATTAGGGCCAGGTTACTATTGGTGCTTTGAGGCAGAGTTTATCATTCTAAAAACAACTACTACTGCAATAGGGCCAGGTCCCTGTTGGTGCTTTGATGGAGAGATTATCGTTCTAAAAACAAATACTACTGCATTAGGGCCAGGTTCCGGATGGTGCTCTGAGGGAGAGTTTATCGCTCTAAAAAAAAACTACTACTGCATTAGTGCCAGGTTCCTGTTGGTGCTCTGAGGGAGAGCTTATCGTTCTAAAAACAACTACTACTGCATTAGGGCCAGGTTCCTGTTGGTGCTTTGAGGGAGAGTTTATCATTCTAAAAACAACTACAACTGCATTAGGGCCAGTTTCCTATTGGTGCTCTGAGGGAGAGTTTATCGTTCTAAAACCAACTACTACTGCATTAGGGCCAGGTTCCTGTTGGTACTCTGAGGGAGAGTTTATCATTCTAAAAACAATTACTACTGCATTAGGGCCAGGTTCCTGTTGGTGCTCTGAGAGAGAGTTTATCGTTCTAAAAACAACTACTACTGCATGATGGCCAGGTTCCTGTTGGTGCTTTGAGGGAGAGTTTATCGTTCTAAAAACAACTACTACTGCATTAGGGCCAGTTTCCTGTTGGTGATTTGAGTGAGAGTTTATCGTTCTAAAAACAACTACTACTGCATTAAGGCCAGGTTCCTGTTGGTGATTTGAGTGAGAGTTTATCGTTCTAAAAACAACTACTACTGCATTAAGGCCAGGTTCCTGTTGGTGCTTTGAGGGAGAGTTTATTGTTCTAAAAACAACTACTACTGCATTAGTGCCAGGTTCCTGTTGGTGCAATGAGGGAGAGTTTATCGTTCCAAAAACAACTACTACTGCATTAGGTCCAGGTTCCTGTTGGTGCAATGAGGGAGAGTTTATCATTCTAAAAACAACTACTACTGCATTAGGGCCAGGTTCCTGCTGGTGCTCTGAGGGAGAGTTTATCGTTCTAAAAACAACTACAACTGCATTAGGGCCAGGTTAATGTTGGTGCTGTGAGGGAGAGTTTATCGTTCTAAAAACAACTACTACTGCATGAGGGCTATTTTCCTGTTGGTGCTCTGAGGGAGAGTTTATCGTTCTAAAAAAAACTACAACTGCATTAGGGCCAGGTACCTATTGGTGCTTTGAGGCAGAGTTTATCATTCTAAAAACAACTACTACTGCAATAGTGCCAGGTTCCTGTTGGTGCTTTTATGGAGAGATTATCGTTCTAAAAACATCTACTACTGCATTAGGGCCAGGTTCCTGTTGGTGCTCTGAGGGAGAGTTTATCGTTCTAAAAACAACTACAACTGCATTAGGGCCAGGTTCCTGTTGGTGCTTTGAGGGAGAGTTTATCATTCTAAAAACAACTACTACTGCAATAGGGCCAGGTTCCTGTTGGTGCTTTGAGGGAGAGTTTATTGTTCTAAAAACAACTACTACTGCATTAAGGCCAGGTTCCGGTTGGTGCTCTGAGGAAGAGTCTATCGTTCTAAAAAAAACTACTACTGCATTAGTGCCTTGTTCCTGTTTTTGCTTTGAGGAAGAGTTTATTGTACTAAAAACAACTACTACTGCAATAGGGCCAGGTTCCGGTTTGTGCTCTGAGGGAGAGTTTATCGTTCTAAAAACAACTACTACTGCAATAGGGCCTTGTTCCTGTTGGTGCTTTAAGGGAGAGTTTATCATTCTAAAAACAACTACTACTGCAATAGGGCCAGGTTCCTGTTGGTGCTCTGAGGGAGAGTTTATCATTATAACGCCATCTCCTACTGCATTAGGGAGAGGTTCCTGTTGGTGCTGTGAAAGACAGATTGTCGTTCTAAAATCATCTCATACTGGTGTAGGGAGAGGTTCCTGCTGCTGGTGTGAGCGGTGCATTTCTTGCACAAAAATAAAAAGTGCATCTACAATTTTCTTTTGTTAAAAAAAAATAAGAATAATAATTTATTATTATTTTTTTTGTATTAATAAATAGTGCTACATAGTACATTTGTGTCCAGAATGAGGAGAGCGTCAAATAAGGGACATGGCGGTGGTCGTGGTGCTGCTGGTGCTGCTCTTGTTGGTGTTGCTGAAGTTCCTGTTGCAAAAGAGAGGATGTGGTCGATCTGTGGCAGCTACACACACAAGTTAAACACCTTCCTCAGGTAGCTGACAGAACCTTCAACGTTATATGGTAGGCCCGAATGCCGCTCAACGAATGGTGAGGCCAGAACAAGTACAGGCGATAGTAGATTGGGTGGCTGACAATGCCTCCAGTTCCTTCACATTGTCTCCCACCCGGTCCCTTGATGAAAGCTCAGAGTTGGCACCTGAACCCCATGGCCATCTGTCTTTCACCTCAGCCCCTTGTAAATCAGCCAGTCTGAGCCCCAAGTCATGCAGCAGTCTCTCATCCTTTTTGATGACTCTGCTGCTGTGCTTTTCGTGGGCCATCCACATAGCCCTGGCCCAGAAGTTGAAGACATTGAGTGCACTGATGCCCAACCACTTCTGGTTCAGGATGAGGACATGGAAACACCACGGCAGCACGTCTGTGATGATGAAACACAGGTGCCAACTGCTGTGGCTTTCCTCAGTGTGCAGACTGACAAGGAGGGCAGTGGTGAACGGTGGGTGGAAGATGATGTGGAGGATGATGGGGTCCTAGACCCCCACATGGAATGAGGGTCATGCGAGTGGCATGTGCAATGGTGGTCTCACAGAGGTACCCACACAGCAAAAGAGGAAGCAGGTTGCAAAAGCGGAGCGAGCGTTCCCTAGACAGTAGGCCAGCTACTACCCTCCGCACCCAGGGACCTAGCACATCAAAGGCAGCTCAAAGGCGTTCCCCGGCGTGGCAGTTCTTCAGACAATGTGCTGACTACAAGACACAAGTGGTTTGCACACTGTGCAATGAGAGGCTGAAACGAGGCACAAATGTTCTAAACCTGAGCACAACTTCCATGACCAGGCATCTAAATGCAAAGCACTTGCCGCAGTGGAATAAGTACCTCAAAATCCAAGAAAGGTCTCGGCCTCCTCCTGCTTCCTCTTCTGCTGCTGCCTCGGCCTCTTCCTCCACCTCTACAGTGCCAGTGTCACCTGCCACCCAGCAAACAGACGATGTGACAGCAACGCCACCATGTCCGCCACCGTCCCCAAGCATTTCCACGCGGTCCCATGGAAGCTTACAGCTGTCCATCTCCCAAACACTGGAGAGAAAGAGGAAGTACCCCCTACCCACCCATGATCCCTGGCCCTGAATGCCAGCATTTCAAAATTCCTGGCCTTTGAAATGCTGTCATTCCGTCTAGTGGACACGGACAGTTTTAAAAACCTGATGGCGGTGGCTGCCCCACAGTACGTGGTTCCCAGCCGCCACTACTTTTCCAGGTGAGCCATCCCTTCCCTGCACAAACAAGTCGGGGACAAGATCAAGTGTGCACTGCGCAACGCCATCTGTGGCAAGGTCCACATAACCACTGATACATGGACCAGTAAGCACGGGCAGGGACGCTATATCTCGCTAACTGCACACTGGGCAAATGTAGTGGCGGGTGGGCCTGAGGTGGCTAGCCGTTTGGCACATGTCCTTCCGCCACCGAGGATTGCAGGGCATTTCTCATTGCCTCCTGTTACCTCCTCCTTCTACTGCACTTCCTCCTCCTCCTCCTCTACCACCTCCTCATCTGCTCAGCGTAACACCTTCACCACCAACTTCAGCACATCTAGGGGGAAACGACAGCAGGCTGTTTTAAAACTGATATGTTTGCGGGATAAGTCCCACACTGCGCAGGAGCTGTGGACGGGCATTGAACAACAGACCGATGAGTGGTTGTTGCCACTGAGACTCAAGCCCGGCCTGGTGGTGTGCGATAATGGGCGAAATCTGGCGCATATGCTGAATTTGGTGGTGCAGAAATTTCTATAAAATTACCCGGATATGTCAGAGCTGCTGCAGAAAGTGCGGGCCATCTGTGCGCTCTTTCAGCGTTCTCACCCTGCTGCTGCTCGCCTGTCTGCACTGCAGCTGAACTTCGGCCTTCCCCCTCACCGCCTCCCATGCAATGTGCCCACAAGGTGGAACTCCACCTTGCACATGCTGGAGAGACTGTGCGAGCAGCAGCAGGCTATAGTGGAGTTTCAGCTGCAGCACGCACGGGTGAGTCGCTCTGTGGAACAGCACCACTTCACCACCAACGAGTGGGCCTCCATGCGAGACCTGTGTACCATATTGCGGTGTTTCGAGTACTCCACCAACATGGCCAGTGCCGATTGTTCTCAGCGTTACTATCCCACTTCTATGTCTCCTTGAAAAAACACTTCAGGCGATGATGGAAGAGGATGTGGCACAGGAGGAGGAGGAAGAGGGGTCATTTCCACGGTTTTCAGGCCAGTCATTCACAAGTGGCTCGGAGGGTGGGTTCCTGCACTAGTATAGGCCAGGTCAAATATTTTCAAGCCAGGAAACAGTTCTGGAGCATGAGGAGGATGAGGATGATGAGGAGGAGGAACCGTGTTCACAGCAGGGTGGCACCCATCGCAGCTCGTGGGCATCACTGGAGCGTGGCTGGGGGGATACGGAGGACACAAATGATACACCTCCCACAGAGGACAGCTTGTCTTTGCCTCTGGGCAGCCTGGCACACATGAGCGACTACATGCTGCAGTGCCTGCTCGACGACAGCTGAGTTGCCCACATTTTAACTTGTGCTGATTACTGGGTGGCCACCCTGCTTGATCCCCGGTACAAAGACAATGTGCCGTCCTTAACTACTTGCCGACCACCAACCGCAGGTTGACGGCGACAAGGTGGCTCGATATAGCAAATCGCGTCATATGACGGCGGCTGTGATATCGCGCACTGTGAGTGTGCGCGCTGCCGGAGGCGCGCTCGCGTGCTCACTGTGTTCGGGGGGGCCAGGGAGCGGGTCCGGCCAATTCGATCTCAACCAGCTACCCGCGATGCCCCCCCCCCGCAGTGAAAGAACGGAGGTCCGTGTAAGTAAACACGGATCTCCGTTCTGTGAGGGAGGAAGGGCTATGATCACAGCCTTCCTGTAAATGGAAGCTGTGATCACGCCCCTTCCCCTGCCAGTCAAACACTGTCACAGTTAGAACACGCCCAGGGAACACAGTTAACCCTTAGAGCACCCCCCCAGGTTAACCCCTTCACTGCCAATGGCATTTACACAGTAATCAGTGCATTTTTATACCACTGATCGCTGTATAAATGCCAATGGTCCCAAAAAAGTGTCAAAATGATCCGGCATGTCTGCTGAAATATCACAGTACCGCTAAAAATCGCAGATCGCAGCCATTACTAATAGAAAAAAAAACCAGAAATGAATTCTCATCATCCATAAACGCGGCCACTTTTGCGCAAACCAATCAATAAACGCCGATTGTGATTTTTTTTATCACAAATATGAGGAAGAATATAAATCTGCCAAAAATGTTTTTTTTATATATTTTTTTTTGGATTTGTATTTTAGCAAAAAGTAAGAAATGTGCGTTTTTTTGCAAAATTGACGCTCTTCTTTTGTTTATATATAGGATATATGGTATCCTTTTTTTTTTTAATATGTTTCAATATTTTGGGGGCTACCCCAATTCTAATAAAAACCCAAACAAACAAAAAACAGTGTTGGCTACCTCCTCCTCTTCTTCCTCCTCCTCCTCCTGCACCACCGCTACTTCCGCCTACACTGCCACGCTCGTGGCCTAGTCAACCTCTAGGCTCCTACTCCACATCCACCTCCTCCTCCCATTTTTATTTTTTTTTATGTGATTTTAAGTTATTTCCCTATCCACATTTGTTTGCAGGGCACTTGTCCTACTCTTACCCCCATTTTGCTTCCTTTTGCAGCCTTCTAGCCCTTTCCATTACTTTTTTACAGCCATTTTTGTGCCCAAAAGTTTGGGTCACCATTGCCTTCAATGGGGTTCGGATTCTGAGTCAAGTTCGGATCAAGTTCGGATCGAGTTCGGATAGAGTTCGGTACCGAACCCGAACGGCTTCACAAGGTTCTGTCGAACCCGATGAACTCGAACATCCAGGTGTCCGCTCAACTCTAACCTTAAGTGATATAATAAATTGTGGGGGCGCTATTAAGAACAAATGCAGTTGTGATAGAGTGTCTATTGAGTAGAACCACTGGAAACCAAACCACCCCCCCTTACAATAACATATAATGTTCACAGTACTATGAAAATGCTCAAACAAGTACAAAAAAAATACATAAAAGTTGCAAGGTGCTAGGACTGTAAACTCAATATAGTGTCCTTGAAACAGTTCATATATTCAAACAAATAATATTTTCATTAACAAATGGTAACATCTTCAATACTGTGTCTTCAATGTGACATCCTGTGTATATACCATCACCGCCTTGTATGTATCCAAGCATACATACGATGTGCTCAGTAAGTTATTCCTACTCACCAGAAAGCCATGACTTCCTTAATTAAAATGAAGGTCCGACAGGGCTTATAAGGTTCGATTTTTGTGGCTTGCTTGGTAATTAAGAAGACTTGTCTTCTTAACCTCCTCTCCTCCATATAACCATCAAAAAATGAGAGTGGGAGGGAACCAAATAATGTAAAATTGTTTATTAAAAAAACAATTTAAAAATTCCAGCTTACAAAAAGGTGCCTTGTCCCGGCACTGAGGATATCCCGCAAACAGGCTGGAAAACTGATTGCCATCCAGCTCGCGCTTTATACATTTCCTGATGACGTAGCAATACGAAATGTGTGTCAAGACACATCATTGGTCACGTCATTTCCGGGTTTCTGGTTTCCAGTTTGTCTGTATACGGCAGTGGAACGCACGCCAACCTGTGTGCATGAGCTTCATTTTAAGGTAAGTTTCACATAATGTGCTTATATACACATTAGCACATTATGACCTTGCTTTTCGGTAGGGTTTTTTTGGGTTTTTTTAGTTTCACTTTTACTACCACTTTAAGATTTGTTTTACCTTTAGGCATTACAGGGATAATATTGATAGCCAGTTATATCTTGTGCTTAAAAAAATTCTATTAGAGACTCCCCCTTGTATAAGTTTGCTGGAACATTTATATTGCTTGTCTGCAACTATACCTTATTGTAACTATCATAGTATTGGCCTTCTAAACTGAGGAATTTGTTTATTTTTCCAAAGAAGATTGACTCCATTGTTTTGGACAAGTTTACCTTTGAGAATGGCTGTGAAAAAGGCTGACAGTTTTCTAACTGAAAGGAGTTCAAGATCAGCAAAATGCATTTGACACCAATGGACTGTATTTGACTTTAATGACACTTTAAAACTGAACGTGGGGGAAAAAAACAACACAATTTTGGAACATTTGCCATGTAAAAATAAATTAACTCTAATGATAAGTTTCCCATTTGTACAGGTTGCTACTTTAAGTAAACCTCTTAGTTTTGTTCATCCTGTACAGTACACTATAGTAAGCACTCACTGTGAACTCACAGTTCTGGCTCTAGTACAGTAAGACCCCTTTCAACTGAGGCAGTTTTGAGGTATTTTATCACTAGAAATAGTGCCTGTAAAGCGTCTGAAAACTGCCTTCCTTGCCGCCCGAGTGTGAAAGCCCGAGTGCAGTGGTGCACTTGTGGGACAGGAAAAAAGTCCTGCAAGCAGCATCTTTGTACTATGAAAAAAGGGATACACTGCTCCAGGTCAGGACCTGTGCCTGATATGGACCACGGTGCCTGCCGCGGCTCGCCACCGCTCACTTAGATACACCAAAAGACAAACAGGCGGAGGCACCGAGTGAAACGCGTCTACCTGTATCCATCTGTACCTGTACATGCCGCATTGAAATAAACTGCAAGCAAAGAATATCCATGGAGTGCCGCCTGTTTGTCTTTTGGTGTATCAGCAGCATCTTTGTGGCAGGTTGGGATCGCTGTATACATCGCTCCCAAACCGCCCCTGCTCATTGAAATGAATGGGCAGCGTGGCAACATGGGAGGTTTTAACTCGGTGACCATCAATGCAGCCTATCAGTGTCCATCAGTGCCCATCAGTGCCCATCTATGCTGCCTCATCAGCGCACATCAATGAAAGAGAGAAATTACCTGTTTTCAAAATTTTATAACAAACCAAAAAAACTTTTTTTTTTTAAATGTGGCCTGCATGGTCGAGTCGCCAGAAGAAAGCCATAACTATGCGAATGCTAAAAAGTATCCCACTTACATAACGCCAAACAGCACAGAGACAAGCCTCAAACCTTCTGGCACAAAGTAATTTGGAGTGATGAGACCAAAATGTAACTGGATACCGTGTATTGTCCCCTTTAGCATCAATGACAGCTTGAACTGGTTTGTGGTATTTGTGAATGAGGCTCTTTATCTTCTCAGATGGTAAAGCTGTCTATTCCTCTTGGCAAAAAGCCCAGTTGTGGCTGAAATTTTAGTTGGTCTACCTGATCGTGGTTTGGTTTCAACAGAACCCCTCATTTTCCACTTCTCAATTAGAGTTTGAACACTGCTTATTGGCATTCTCATTTCCTTGGATATCTTTTTGCCTTTAACCACTTAAGAACCGGCCCATAGCCGAATGACGGCTACAGGGCGGTTGCTTAATTCTGGGAGGACGTACAGGGACATCCTCTCAGAATCGCGCTTCCGGGGGCGCGCACACGGGAACATCCATGACTGCCAGGTCCAGGGGACCCGGCTCATCACGGATCGCGGTGAATTGCCGCTGTGATCGGCCTTTCACCACGTGATCACATGTAAACAAGCCTGCGCTTCCGCCGGCTTTTCTCTCTCCTCTCCGCACCGATCAGTGCATTGTGAGAGGAGAGTGAGGACATGCTGTAGTGCTGTGGGCGATTTGTAATGCCCACAGCGCTGCTAAGTGACAATGGGAGACAGGCTGCATCCCCCACCATCCATCCACCCTCACCACCCATCCAGCCATCCTCACCCCATCCAGCCATCCTCACCCCATCCATGCTCACCCACCCAGCCATCCTCACCCCATCCATGCTCATCCATCCATGCTTACCCATTCAGCCATCCTCACGCAGCCATGCTCACCCATCCAGCCATGCATGCTCATCCACCCATCCATGCTCAATCAGCCATCCATCCATGTTCACCCAGCCATCCATCCATGCTCACCCATCCATCCATCCATGCTCACCCACCCAGCGGTGTTTACCCAGCCAACCATCCATGCTCACCCATCCATCCACCCATGCTCACCCAGCCATCCGTGCTCATCCAGCCATCCATCCATGCTCACCCAGCCATCCATCCATGCTCACCCAGCCATCCATTCATGCTCACCCACCCAGCCGTGCTCACCCACCCAGCCGTGCTCACCCACCCAGCCATGCTCGGTCATCCCCATCTGTGCTCAGTCATCCCCATCCGTGCTCATCCATCCCCATCTGTGCTCATCCATCTTCATTCGTGCTCAGTCATCCCATCCGTGCTCATCCTTCCCCATCTGTGCTCATCCATCCCCATCCGTGCTCAGTCATCCCCATCCATTCTCATCTATCCCCATCCACGGCTCCTTTGTGTCTCATTCATGCTCATCCATACCACATCAGTTCTCATCTGTGACACATCCATGCCACTACAGTATCCATCCGTGCAACTACAGTGCCCAGCCATGCCACTACAGTGCCCATCCATGCCACTACACTGCCCATCCATGCCACTACACTGCCCATCCATGCCACTACACTGCCCATCCGTTCCAATACACTGCTCATCCGTGCCACTACACTGCCCATCCATGCCACTACACTGCTCATCTGTGCCACTACACTGCCTATTCGTGCCACTGCAGTGCCTATCCATGCCACCACAGTGCCTCACAATAGTGTAAAAGATAGTAAAATTAGATTTGAAACGTATGCCCCTAGAACACCTGACAGTGCTCCCTACATGTTGGGCCTCTGTATGTGGCCAGGCTGTGTAAAAGTGTCACACATGTGGTATCACCATACTCTGGAGGAGGAGCAGAATATATTTTGGGGTGTAATGTTTGCTAGGTACATGCTGTGTGTTAGAAATATTGTATAAAGGGACAACTTTGTGTAAAAAAAAATGTGTTTTCATTTTCTTTCCACATTTTCCAAAAACTTGTGGAAAAAATTACATGTTCAAAAAATTCATTATGCCTCCTAGAATATACTTTGGGGTGTTTGCTTTCCAAAATTGGGTCTTTTTTGGTGCTCCAGGACCTTCAAACGTGCAAGAGGTAGTCAAGAAGTTATATGTGTAACTCATGCTCCTAGAACGCTTGATGGTGCTCCCTGCATGTTGGGTCTCTGTATGTGGCCAGGCTATATAAAAATCTCACACATGTGGTATTGTCATACTGAGGAGGAGTATTAGAATGTGTTTTGGGGTGTAATTTGTGGTATGCATATGCTGGGTATGAGAAATAACCTGTTAACATATGATAATTTTGTGGAAAAAAAGAAAAAGAAAAAAAATCTTCATTTTGCAAAGAATTGTGGGAAAAAAATGACAACTTCAAAAAATTCACCATGCCTCTTACCAAATACCTTGAAATATCTACTTTCCAAAAATGGGTAATTTTGAGGGTATTTGTACTTTCCTGGCTTGTTAGGGTCTCAAGAAATGAGATAGGCCATCAGTACATCAGGTGTGATCAATATTCAGTGATTGGCACCATAGCTTGTAGACTCTATAACCTTCACAAAAACCAAATAATATCCACTAATTTGTTTTTTTTTACCAAAGATATGTAGCAGTATAAATTTTGTCCAAAATTTTTGAAGAAAAATTACTAATTTGCAAAATTTTATAACAGAAACGAAGAAAAATTAATTTTTTACAAAATTTTCAGTCTATTTTTAATTATAGCGCAAAAAAAAAACAGCAGTGATTAAATACCGCCAAAAGAAAGCTCTATTTGTGTGAAAAAAAGGACGCAAATATCATATGGGTACAGTGTTGCATGACTGAGTAATTGTCATTCAAAATGTGAGAGCACTGAAAGCTGTAAATTGGTCTGGTTGTTAAGGGGGTTTAAGTGCCCAGTGGTCAAGTGGTTAATAGCCATTCAAACCCCTTTGTGTCAAGTTGTGTGCATGTTATCAGGCCAAAATCACCAGGGTATGTAAACTTTTGATCAGGGTCATTTGGGTAGTTTCTGTTGTCATGGTTTAATAAGAGTAAACACAGCTGACTGATAATAAATGGCTCCAGCCAAACACTAACCACAAGTGAAAGAAATGTTTTTGTGTTATCATTCACATTCTCTGAAAAAGGGCCAAGAAATCATAAATTCTGCCAGGGTATGTAAACTTATGAGCACAACTGTAATTCCTGACTCACACCCGACTAAAGCTGTTTGATGATTGCTTCTATAAATATTTCTCCACAATTGCAAAACACGGTTGTGGTCACCACATCCCTGGATATTGAGAAAAAATGGGAATATCCCCTTGATGGGACTTTAACCACTTCAATACTATGCACTTACAACACTTCCCTACCACACCAATTTCTAGCTTTCAGTGCTCTCACACTTTGAGTGACAATTACTCAGCCATGTTACATTGTATCCAAACAACATTTTTATCATTTTTTTCTTACATATAGAGCTTTCTGTTGGTGGTATTTAGTCCCCGCTGGGTTTTTTTATTTTTTGCGATATAAGCGAAAAAACTGCGAAAATTTTGAAAACAAAACACTTTTTTTTTTAGTTTCTACTGTAAAATTTTGCAAAAATTTAATTTTTCTTCATAAATTTGGGCCAAAATATATACTGATACATATCTTTGGTAAAAATAACCCAAATTTAGTGGATATTATTTAGTCTGTGTGAAAGTTATAGAGTCTACAAGCTATGGTGCAAATTACTGAAAATTGATCACATCTGTTGTACTGACAGCCAATTTCATTTCTTCAGACCCTAACAAGCCAGGACAGTACAAATACCCCCCCCTCCCCCAAAGGACCCCCTTTTGGAAAGTAGACATTCCAAGGTATTTAGTAAGAGGCATGGTGAGTTTTTTCACGGTTTAATTTTTTCCCACAATTCTTTGCAAAAGCAAGATTTTTTTTTTTATCACAAAATTTTCATTATAACAGGTTATTTCTCTCACATGGCATATGCATACCACAAATTACACCCCAAAATACATTCTACTGCTCCTCCTGAATATGGAAATGCCACATGTGTGGGACATTTTCACAGCCTGGCCACATAAAGACGCCCAGCATTGAATGGTTTATTTTTTTCCAGAAGATTTTGGAAAAAAAATGAAAACACATTTTTTTTACACAAAGTTGTCCATTTATAAGATATTTCTATCACATAGCATGGCAAAATGGCACCCGAAATACATTTTGCTACTCCTCCTGAGTATGGCGACACCACATATGTGATACTTTTACACAGCCTGGCCACATACAGAGGCCCAACATTGACGTAGCACCCTCAGGCATTCTAGAAGCATAAATTGCACATCTCATTTCTCAACTACCTATTACACTTTTGAAGGCCCTGGAGCACCAGGACAATGGAATAACCAACAAAATGACCCAATTTTGGAAAGCTAACACCCCAACGTATAATCTATGAGGCATGATGAGTCTTTTGAATGGTTCATTTTTTTTCCAGAAGTTTTTGGAAAATGTGGAAAAAAAATGAAAACACATTTTTTTTTTACACAAAGTTGTCCATTCATAGGATATTTACAACGCACAGCATGTACATAGCAAAAATGACAGCCCAAAATACATTCTGCTTCTCCTCCTGAGTATAGCAATACCACATGTGTGAGACTTTTACACAGCCTGGCCACATACAGAGGCCCAACATTGAAGTAGCACCGTCAGGCATTTTAGAAGCATAAATTACACATATCATTTTCAGACTACCGATCACATTTTTAAAGGCCCTTTATATTTCTAACACATAGCATGTACATACTAAATAACAAAAGATTACCTGTGGTTTTAGTAGTGCAGTGGTCCACAGAGGAGAGCAATCAGTCCAGGTAGCAGGCAGGAATACTGTCCATAGTTTTTACAGGTAGAGATACTGTCAGCACAGCCAAAGCACAGCCAAAGCATTTTTCCAGTGTAGCAGGCAGAGACACCCACCCAGAAATACTGTTCATAGTCAGTAGAGGCAGCAGGCAGAGGTATGGTCAACAAAGTCAATGTATTGGTCCAGGCAGTAGAAAGATACATGGTCCATAAAGTCCTGGGTCATTACAGGCAGCAACATGGTCAGAAAAGCCAAAGTATTGGTCCAGGCAACAGGAAGAAACATGGTCCAGAAAGTTCCATGTCATTACAAGCAGCAACATGGTCAGCACAGCCAAAGTATTGGTCCAGGTAGCAGGAAGAAACATGGTCCAGAAAGTCCTGGGTCATTACAGGCAGCAATATGGTCAGCACAGCCAAAGTATTGGTCAAGGCAGCAGGAAGAAACATGGTCCAGAAAGTCCTGGGTCATTACAGGCAGCAATATGGTCAGCACAGCCAAAGTATTGGTCCAGGCAGCAGGAAGAAACATGGTCCATAAAGTCCTGGGTCACTACAGGCAGGGATATGGTCAGCACAGCCAAAAGTACTGGTCCAGGCAGAAGGAAGGACCATCAAGCTTAGGGCCAGGGGGACGGGGTAGAGGCTTCTCCCACCCAAATGCTTTGAAGCCTCCGGGAAATCAGACCCTGTTTTGGGAACACAGAAAACCAAAAACTGGATTTTTCTAAACGCTTTTTATGGAGCCCCTCACATATGTGAGACTCCTGTTTACTAAAGTAGAAGGGCAAAAGATCAGTCCAAGTGGCAGGCAAAAGGCATGGTCAATTAACAGGCCGAGGTTGGCGCACGTGGATGTCAGAAATGTGGTTTAAAATGGCAGGCAAAGGCATTATCGGTAAACAGGCTGAGGTCGGTGTACGTGGTAGTCAGAAACATGGTTTAAAACCGCAGGCAAAGACATCATCGGTAAATAGGCCAGGGTCAGTTAACGTGGAAGGTAAAAATGTGGTAGCAGGCAATTGATCCCAAAAGGTTGAAACGGGGAAATGGCAATCTTAAAAATAAGGGGAACTAATATCTGACAGATGTGTGATAAATCTTGAAACAGTCTCCAATGCACAGGCCAAGTTGGGAGGGACAATCGGGGCAATAGAAACTCGTATATCTTCTAATTCCTCTTTTACTGCAAATACGACATTTCCTCTGGCGGATTCTGTGGGGGGGATGTTGTAGGGAAAATGTTGCTCATGAAGCTGGCTCACACTATCAGAGTGAATGATTTATGATACAGGTCCTTGTTGGTAAATGAGGGCAATGAGAAGATCTTCAATATATTTGAGGTAGGTGAGATCTTGGGATGCCTTTTGGAAGCAGACAAAGGAATTGTACAGGGCCATGTGAAAAAGTTGAAACACCATCTTCTTATACCAAAAACGGGACTTTCGGTTTGACATATAGGGCTGCATCATCTGGTCATTTAAATCTGCCCCTCCATGAACATGTTATAGTCCTGGACACATTGAGGCTTTAAAACGGGGCTGCGTCGTCTCTGAACCTCCACCATGTTGTTATTGTGGATGGTAGAGAGGATGTGAACCTCTTTCTTGTCCCTCCACTTCATCGCCAACACTTCCTCGTTTCTCATAAAGGCATACTCTCCGTTGTTTAGCTGTTTTTTTTTTGAAGGTGCTGCAGGCCAGGGTGTCTTTGCTGTAAAGGTGACGAAATAGGGGCAGGCTGGTATAATAATTATCAACGTATAAACGGTAGCCTTTTCCAAACTTGGGGTATGCCAGCTCCCAGACAATCTTCCCACTGGTTCCAATATATAGGGGGGCAATCACGGGGCTGGAGCTGGGAGTCTTTTCCTTCATAGATTCTGAATGACTATACATGGGCTCGATCACACAATTTGTACATTTTTACCCCATACCTGGCTCTTTTGTTGGGTATGTACTGCTTGAACTGCAGCTGGCCAGTGAAATGTACAAGGGACTCGTTCACACATATATTTCTATCGGGATTAACACTTCTGCAAATTTCTGTGAAAAGGAATTGATTAGGGGCCGTATCTTGTAGAGTTTGTCGTGGTTGGCGTGACTTCAGGGAGGGAACTGTGCATTATCATTGAAATGCAGGAAACACATTATTTTATCGTAGCGTGTCCTGGACATAACTGCTGAAAATATTGGCATATGGCGGATGGGGTTGGTGGACCAATAGGAATGGTGTTTGTTTTTCTTTGTAAGCCCCATATTGAGAGCACGGCCCAAAAATATTTTGAATTCGTCTAGCGTGAGACGACACCAATGGAATAAGCGGGCATAGGAGGAATTGGGGTTGGCAGCAACAAATTGTTCTGCATACAAGTTTGTTTTGTCCACAATACTCTTTCCTCAGGAAAATTTGGTAAATTTGTGGTGTCGGGATTCTAGCAGACCCTGAGTTGGCAGGCAACCATAAGGGGTTTGCCAGGGCTTCGAGAAGGTAGAACAGGATTCTTTGGGCAGGGCGTCCAGGGCTAGTTCTGGGCTCCACTTCCTGGGGTCTGGCGCTGCTGGTGGAAGTAGTACTGGGCTCCACTTCCTGGGGTCTGGCACTGCTGGTGGAAGGCAGGTCTTCAGATCTTGGGCCTGATCTTCTAATTCTTTTAGGAGGGAGGCGTTTTCCTCCTCTGACTCTGTCTCCAATCCGCTATACTCCACTGGATTGTTTTCCGAACCAGAATTAAATGAAGGGAGCTCCCCGCTGCTCTCATCATCCGACATAGCAAGGATCTCATATGCCTCCTCAGGTGTGTACACTCTCTCAGACATGATGGCGGGCCTGTGTGATGTTATTTATGAGAGTATTGATGGCAGTACTAGTATCGGGCCTGTGACCTGGGCTGTTACTAATGGGCTGTGACAGATTCTGACAGGCTGATGGACTGTGACAGATGCTGACCGGCTGATGGGCTGTGGCAGATGCTAATGGGCTGACGGGCTGTGACAGATGCTGACGGGCTGTGACAGATGCTGACAGGCTGACAGGTTGTGACAGATGCTGATGAGCTTTGACAAATGGGCTGTGACAGAGGGGCTGTGACAGAGCCTGATGGCTATAACAGATCCTGACGGGCTGTAACAGATCCTGATGGGCTGTAGCAAATCCTGACAGGCTGTGACAGATCCTGACGGATGTGACAGATCCTGACGGGCTGTGTGACAGCGCAGGTGACAGGTTCTCTTTATTGGGGGGGCTGTGTGCTGTATTGGTGTAAACTGGCAAAACACCGACAGGTACACTGACAGGTACTCACTGATCTCCTCTCCTCACATGATCGGTGTGAGGAGAATCGGAGATCAGATAGTAACTGACAGGGTTGTGTTTACATTTGTGACTGGCTGTGATTGGACACAGCCGGTCAAATGGTAAACAGCCAATTTCATTGGCTGTTTAGCTTGATCATGGAAGCGCTGTGTCCAAGGGACACCCGCTCCCCCCGATCACCGACGTGCACTCCTCTGGGGGCGTGCTTCATGCGCGCCTCTGCAACTGCTTCTTCTGGGATACAAGAAGTGGCCGGCTGTGTTTAGACACAGCCGAACCCATGGTAAAATTTTATTGGCTGTTTACCCTGATCCCGAGGCCCTCCTGTGCGCTACACTGTTATCCTGTTGGACATCATATGATGCCCAGTCAGGATAACTCAACCACTTCCCGGCTGTCATATACGCCGGTCGGGAAGTGGTTAAATGGGAACTATACCACCCAGATGTAAAAAAATCAAATTTTATTAATTGTCTTTAAAAAAACATATCACTCATCTGAGTGGAATATATATAATATATGCGTCATTGCTATGGTGTCACATACAAGCTTGAACTTTTTTATGGAATGTGAGTAGGCATTTTTAAATAAAGCTATACTTTTTTACCCGGATGGGCTTCACTATTGGCTTTCTCTTTCCTCTATATGTCTGTTGAGTGCTGCAGAGGAGGGTTGCTTCTATTTTATGCTTGCTGATCCGATCAAGTGTGCTATATGAAGAGGTGTCTGCAAAGGATGTCCCCTTGGCTGGCCTGATCTATGGAGGAAATTCGAGCTTTACATGCTAATTTTCCATTGGTTTCTGGTAAGGAAACTTGCTGGACACGTTGGTGGATTGTTTTTCCTTCCATTTCTATGCACAAGTGCTGGTGTTGGGACGCCTTTCTCATCCGCGGAGCCTCTATGGACTGTATTATTATACATTTTAACGCTGCAATACTATTTTTCTCACATGTTTAATTGTTGATCAAGCAATTTTTGCCAGCTGCTGTTTTTAGCTTTAAGAGCGGATATTGTATGTTTATGTTTTACATTTATTGTCTATTTTGATCATATATCCGCTTTTGTCGACACATGGACGTATTTGAGTTTAGATCCTCCCGTGTCCATGACTTTGGGAGTGTCTTTAACTCCATGGAGACACAACAGGAGTCTGACATGGGAGGTCTGTTCATGAGGCTTAAAAACCTGATAACTACTGAGTTGCATGGCAATTGGGATATTGCCTATCTTGAGCAATGCCTGAAGGATGGGATTGTTCCCAGGAGTCTCAGATTTGAAATAGCTCCACAGAAGGATGAGCTGGATCTACCTGGTTGGTTCAAATATTTTAACAAAATATGGTTGGGTCTCTTACGTTTTTTGATTAACAGAAAAATCTGACAATCTTTAAAAAAGTGTTGGAGAAAGAAGATATTGATCAAAGGAATAAGAAAAGAAAGAACTACTCCAGGGATTCTGAGGATTTTAGAGAAAATAGAGTGTTTAAGTGGCAAATTAAGAGAGTTGAGGTTGCCAATGGAGGGGCAGCCCAGCCCTTTACCTCTGGTCCCCTTTTATCTCGAAAGGGACTATTGATTCAAACAGGTCATAATAACACCCCTGGCACCCATACACTCAGGAAAGGTTGGACCAGAGTGGGAGGTAATCATTCCGCTCGACCTAGACCAGGCCCTAGTGGACATAGGGGAATGGTCGTAATTACACATATAATGAACCAAGGTTTTTGCCTACAATGAGATTGAATCTTATAATCAGTATGCTCCTCTTAGGCAGGATGCAGATGAGAATTATGATTATGATGAAAGATATATTACTCAACATCCCTCGCAAGATACTCCCAGAAATGGATACTATACGAGAACTTCCTCCCAATGGGGTGATCAGGGCCATCATGAGTCTAGAAGACCCCCTTATGCTGACCACGGTCCTTCCCAAGCTAATAATCCTCAGTTTTTTCCCATGGGTCCAGCAAGGAACAAACAAGGTGGAGAAGCAGGAGAGGGACCAGGGGGGGAGGAGGGTCCAAAAGAAAAAGGAGGAGAGTATAAAGGAGAGTGGTATTTACAATCTGAGCTCTGTGAAACTCGCAGAGCCAGAAAAGTTTGTGCTCAATCACGGGCTGAAATTCGCCCCGAATAGACCTTTGGACAAGTTCACAGCATTTATGGACATCCAGAGGTATATCCGAAAAATTAACATACAAAGATGTATCCTCTCCAAGCCTCCTAGAGTTAGAGAGGTTGAGGAGGGAAATATTAGAGATACACGATTGGCCAATGCGTCATTATTCAATCCTCTTGGTAATGTTCCCCCACAGTGTTTAAAATCCTGGTCCTCAGGGACATTTATAAACTGAAGGTCAGGAAATTCAACGAAGGATTAAAATCCCTTAAAGGGAGGAAGGACATAGTAGTACTCCCTGTCGATAAAGGCGGTGGCATTGTCGTTCTTTTTTTTTTAATAATATTTTTATTAGGTTATCAAAAAGGTACAATTAATCATGAAGCGGACACAGCCGCTAACGACGTAGTACATTAACTTGTGGTGCGAGAAACGCAGCAATATGTTGATATCAACAACAAATATACAATACAATACATTCTGCCAGCATATAGTGAGTTATACAGTATAGTCTATAATATAGGCCATTATTATATAGCCAATAAGACACAACACGTAGATGTATTAATATCATCAGCTGTATAAAAAACGAAGTAAAAGAAGAGTGTGGGGAGAAGGAGGAGAAGGGGGGGAGATACCCAGAGAGACCTAGGGGGGTAGGGTAGTAGAACCCTGGATCCTGGTGGAATACCAAGAGACCCAGGGGCTCCACATAAGCTCAAAGGCCTTGGAAGGAGTTGTGTTCAGGTTTAATAAACGTTCATATAGATAGTGTTGTTGGATTGTGTTGATAGTTTCTGAGAGATTAGGGGCTAAGTCTCGTTTCCAGTATCTGGTGAGTACCAGTTTGGCAGCTAAAAGTATATTAGCAACTATGCCTCGAAAGGGGGAGGGAATTTGGTCAATGCCTAGGTTTAGCAGTGCCAAAGCTGGGTCTGCAGTTACTAGTACTCCAGTAACCTCCGAGATGAGTTGAAAGACCCTTCTCCAGTAACTACGTATGTTATTACAGGTCCAAAAAATGTGTTTAATGGTGCCAGTGGCCCCACATTGGCGCCAGCATAATGGAGAGTCAGATCTAAATATCTTTGCAAGTCTATACGGTGTGAGATACAACCTATCCATTATCTTTAGGGCTAACTCCCAATGGCTGATGCAGTGTGTTATTTTATAGGTGTATTTAATAGCATGGGACCACTGTGTGTCTGAGAATGCCGTATTTAGGTCTGTTTCCCATTTTTGCATAGTTGATCTTTTGTGAAATGTGGATTTGTCTTGCAACAGATTGTAGATTATTGAGGTACCTCTAGTTGTTTTCAGTGGTAGTGTGTAGTAATGCCAGATTTGTGGGTGAATTGTTATATTTGGGGGAGGGGATGCAGTTAAGAATCTATATATACGGTTTATGTTAAGGTGCATAGCTGGAGGAAGAGAAAATTTGCTTTTGATCTCATTGGGGGTTAGGAGCTTCCCTTGGTTATACAAATTTTTGACCCATTTCACTCCTTTAATATCCCAATCCTTTATACTCAGGTCTTGGATAGTGTGCTTTAAAGTGGATAAGGGGATGTCTATTAGAGAGGGTTTAGGGAATCAATGAGAAATTTGTATGACTGATCTCCATGCTATTATAGAAGCTTTTGTTGTGGGTGGCATGCTTCTGAGATCTAAGGGTTTCCACACCTCGGCATAAAGTAAAGAGCTCAGGTCGGGCGTTTTATTCAAAGTCTTTTCTATATCCTTCCATAGTGGGTCTGCTGATTGGCTAAACCAATGTTTCAAGTGGTCTACATGAACCGCCGTGTGGTAATCCCCAAGGTCAACCATTCCCATGCCTCCCGTAGATCTATGCTTAATCAAGTATGCGTGAGAGCAACGTGTTCTTTTACCCTGCCATATAAATTGCCTTAGTGTTGAATTCAACGCTTTTAAGTGGGCCTGTTTTAAGGGGGTGTGTAATGTTCTAAATACATAGAGTATTTGAGGTAGAATCATCATTTTGAAGGCTGCGAGCCTTCCTACCCAGGAAAGTTCTGTCTTTGCTAAGTTCCTAAGTTGTGAGTCTAATTTTGTTAGTAGCGATTTGTAATTGGTGTCTTCCAGGAATGTGCATGACTGAGTAATTATAATACCTAAATATGTGATCCCTCTCTAAGCCCAGGTGTACTGGAGATCTTTTTGGAGCAGCTCTTTCACACTCTTAGGGATTCCAAGGTTTAGTATCAGCGACTTTGAATAGTTTACCTTGTAGTAGGATAGTTGACTAAATTCTGTTAGAATTGCATGGGCTTTGGGGAGTGAAGTTATTGGGTTGGTCAGCATCAGTATAATATCCTCCGCAAACAATTTGATGACGTGGAGTCTGTCCTTCAAAAGGAAGCCTGATACAAGTGGATCCATGCGTATTCTTTCTGCTAAGGGTTCGATCATAAGATTGAAAATAGTGGGAGATAGTGGGCATCCCTGTCTTGTGCCATTTGAAATGGTGAAGGGTTTAGATAATAAGCTCTCCGTATACACCTGTGCTGATGTGGATGTGTATAGCGCCATTGTTGCTGAAAGAATCATTCCTTGTAGCTCGAATTTACTTAGGGTATGAGACATATAGTTCCAATGGTCCCTATCAAACGCCTTCTCCGCATCTATAGATAGGAGCAGAGAAGGCGTCCGATTTCGTTCAGCCGAATACACAATGTCTATTACTCTTCTAGTTGCATCGGATGTTTGTCGACCCTGCACAAATCCCATTTGGTCGGGTTTTATGAGTTTGGGAATTGCTTCTTTTAATCTATACACGAGAAGTTTGGCATATAATTTAATATCCACATTAAGTAGTGAGATAGGGCGAAAATTGGCAGGCGTGTCATGGCTTTTCCCAGGCTTAGGAAGGGTGACAATATGCGCCTTTAGCATTTCTGGGGGGAAGATCGCTTTTAGAGCCGTGGCTGTAAAGATAGCCTTTAAGTAAGGGGTTAGTTTATTTTGAAACGTTTGGTAGTATTCACACGTGAACCCATCGGGCCCTGGGGACTTACCAGATGGCATTGAGTTTATAACTTTTGTGATCTCCAGATTGGTAAAGGGACAATTTAGAGATTCTAGCTCTGTAGGGGTGACAGAAGGGAGGTTTAGTTTCTCTAGAAAGGTGATTATTGCTTCAGTTGTAGGTTGTGGGGTGGAGGAGTCCTCTTTCAGATTGTATAGGGACCCATAGTAGTCCGCAAATGCATCCGCAATTTGCTTAGGATTAGTCAGTTTTTGTTTGGTAACTGGGTGAAATAAGAATGGTATTCTGGCTTTCACACTCTGATTTTTAAGTCTCGAAGCTAGGAATTTTCCCACCCTGTTATGGGAAGAATAGTACTTTAATTTGAGGCGATTAAGGAGGGAAGTGTGGTTCTCTTGTAGCAAGGTTCGGATCTCCATACGCAGCTCAGTTATTTTGATGGCATTATAGGTATTGGGGTTATCTTTATTGAGTCTCTCTAGGACACGGAGATCGGACAGGACTGTTTGCATCCTGGCAGAGCGCCGTTTTTTAATTTGTGCTTCTATTTGTATCATGACTCCACTTACATAAGCTTTATGGGCATTCCACAGATTGAATATGTCCCCATTTGGTGATTCATTAATGGGAAAAAAATCTACTATATGATTTGTGATGGCTTCACTAGAGGCAGGATCATTGAGGAGTTTAATGTTATATCTCCATATGAAGGCGGAGCAGGGAGAGTTCCCCTCAGAGATCGTGATAGTTACTGCTGAGTGGTCAGACCACGTGCAGCAGCCATTTGTACACAAGGATTCATTTGATTCTAGAATAGGAATTGAATCTAGGGGAATGATACGTGTAGTCTCTTTCCGAAGCATGTAGGGATCTCCACGCATCATACAGTTCCTCTCTGAACAAAAGATTGGCAAGGGAGTATGTTCTAGTTTTTCTGGCTGTTGTGGCATCTGGGGCTGGGTCGACAACTAGGTTAAAATCACCGCATACTATAAGATTCCCTTTTTCATGCTGGTTAATACACTTAAATAGTCTACGATAGAAGGAGCCATGACCGGTATTCGGGGCATACACTCCCACTAACGTATAAAGCTTTCCATTTATGGTACCCACTATAACAACCTACCGTCCATTAGAGTCCATCTTGGAGAAGTGTAGTTGAAAGGAGATAGAGTTTTTAATGGCAATGAATATGCCACGCTTTTGCGCTGTGTACTCTGCAGAGAAAATAAAGGGAAAGTTTTTTTGCTGCAATCTTGGAACGTTTGATGTTTTGAAATGGGTTTCCTCTGCGACTACTATATCAGCATGCAGCGTGGAGGCTTCTTTCCAAAGAGAAGAAGGTTTTACTGGATGATTCAAGCCTCAAGCATTTATGGTCATTAGTTTAATTGACATTTGAGATTAGTTCGGTCTTGATGTAGTGGGTCTCCTTCATAAAGGAGCTCCAAAGCGTATACTTAGTTTTGTGAAGTAGGATGATTGATGTTAATTAAGGTCTTCTCTGGGTCACTGGTATACAATTGTTGTGGTGAGTTAACCGTTGATGTGACTTTGGTGTCCCATTAGAACATCTGGCAGGTAGAGGGGTGTTTACATTCAGTACCAACATATGCCAACGAGTAGTAGGTATGAAAAACATATTAATCCAAAACTGGGTGTAAAAAGGGTTCAACATAGAACGCGGTGCAGGTAAACTGCGTATCAGTGGGGGGAAGGGTGTCAGCTCGGTATCCATAGAAGCAATGCTGACTACAACTTGGAAAGCGGCTTGGCAGGTTTGGATTCAAGTATAGTTACCCTTAGGGTGTTTAGACTTATTGCTCTTTTTATTTGTTACACTGTTCCATTCCCATGAGGGCTTGATGATTGGTCGTGCTGGCGAGTTTATTGGGGGGATTTCTGGTATTATTTTCCACTCTTTCAGTTTTTGAATTCCTTTTTGAAGAGTTTTTATGACGAAAACAGAGCCTTCTCTTGTGACTTTGAGGGTGGCAGGGTACTTCCATTGATAGGGTATATCGTGGTTGCGTAAAGCTTTTGTGATGGAAATTAGGTTTTTGCGTTTCTGGAGGGTAAATGCAGACAGGTCTGGTAGAACTTGTATGGATGCTGCGTGTTCCGGGAGGTGTGACTTTTTGCGAAAGGCGGTAAGTATTGTCTCCTTGGCTTGGAAGTAATTCATCTTCAGAAGCACATCTCTGGGAATCTCTTCCGGAAGAAACGATGGTTTCGGAATTCTATGTATTCTATCTATTGTTAAGTCAGCATTTGATAGTGCTGGAGCAGCTGCTTGAAATAAGCCCCTAAAGAAGTGAGATCGTTGAGCGGACTGCACCGATTCTGGGATTCCTCTTAATTTTAAGTTATTTTGCCTGGAGCGGTCCTCCAGGTCGGCTACTTTGGATTTCAGCCAATCTATCTCTTCGGAGTGGTTCGCATGTGCATGCACTAAATTGTTTTAGGAGTCCACGCACGTACCCATTGTCTCTTGCAGTTGGCCTACCCTTTCACCGATTTCATGTATTTCCGATGTATATTGTTTAAAACATGTTGCCATGTCAGCTTGTAGTGAAGAACGTAAAGACAGTAACATGTCTTTTATTATGGTATCTGACATTGGTTGGTCAGTGGTCGGAAATGATGCAATAGGGTCTGGGTTTTGGTCGGCCGCTGGTGTGGCATTGGTACTAATCTCCATACACGGTTCTTCCGTACTGTCCGTGTCTCTGTCCCATCTTGGGCGGGATTTCACTGGGCTTTGCAATTCTGGTGTATCTGGGACTGGTATCTCGGCCGTCCTATCATCTGGGAACACGAAAGTGGCGGCCGCTATAGGGCCTTCTTTAGTTGAAGGGAGTTGACTGACGCCGTTGTCTTGTTGTGCCTCTTTCGTCAACCGTGGGAAAAACACAGGCATTTTCTTAAGCTGAGAGTCCTCTCTTCATCTGCGGGACATTTCTGTGGCTGCAAATTGTTAAATACCTCTGTTGCAGGTTGGTGCTCTAGGGCCTGTTGTGATGTCACACTTCCAAGCTGTAGGTCTCTAATAAGCTGACTTATTATACAAGTGAGGATGGATCTGGATGGGCTTGGTACACCACTTACTAATTAGAAGTGATATGACAGCAGGCTGGGTGTACCAAGATGGCCGCCGTACAGGTGACTTGCAAGGTGCAGCCCCTCAAATATATCACTGCTTCTGCTGAAGATGAGGGTTGCTGGGGATGTGCTGCCACTATTAGTTTGCCTTTTACCTCTTGTCTCCTACAGGCCAGGCTTGTGAGCCTCAAGATGGCGGCCGTGTTAGAACGACTAGGCCGCGGGTGAAGCTGGGGACTAAATTTTTGGTCCGGCGGCCGATCGGGTGCGGAGTTCCGCTTTTTGGGCCTTGTTTTCAGCTGCTATGAGTTAGAAGGGCCCCGGATGGACTCCCCTGGGTGGGTGGTAGGCTTAGGGAAGGTGATGGTCTGGCCGAACAAGGCTCGGGTGCCTCGGCCTTAATCTTACTTTTTCGGAGCTTAAAAAGTCCCGATTTCCTTCCTAACAGGTGGCAGGGTAAGCTAAGGACCTGGATTAATTGTTTTAGGTGGCTCACCTTCCCCCTAAGTAGAGGATGGCTGTGGATTCTTCTCTAGGTGCTTGGAGCACTCGTCCCGTGCTGCTGCCTCTCCTCGCGCCGGGTCATGCCCCTGGCATTGTTGTTCTTGATAAGTCGGCTTATGTGGCCGAAATGGACAGAATTCTTTCTGACACTGATATGTACATCCCCTTGGCTCATGATCCTACAATCAAATTCAAAAAAGATTTGGTTAAGTTGGTCAATGATGGCTTTGGGAGAGGTTTACTGAACAGGAAGGAGAAAGCCTTTCTTGTTCCAATGGCACCTCGTGTGCCAATTATGTGTTATCTCCCAAAGGTCCATAACCCCCCCAGGGAGGCCCATCATTAGTGGGCTTGATTCAATCACCTCCTGGGTTGGGAGGTATATCGATAGTTTCCTGCGGCCCCTTGTCTCTTGTACCAAGTCTTATATCAAAGATTTGGCTCAGGTTATTAGGTCTCTGAATGAGATTGTGTGGAGGGATGGCTACATTCTGGTGACAGCAGATGTGGCCTCCCTCTACACTATAATCTCACATACCGATGGTTTTGATGCCATCGAGACCTTCCTGGAAAGAGATTCTGAATTGGATCCTGAACAGACAGAGTTTGTTTTGAGCCTGCTTACGTTTGCCAGGTCACTGAACTATTTTTGGTTTGGCGGCTCCTCCTATTTACAGAATAGGGGAGTCGCGATGGGGGCTAAGTTCGCCCCCAGCATGGTGAATTTATTTATGGCCAAGTGGGAGGAGGACGCCATCTATGCCACTAGGAGACCTGAGGTGGTCTTCTGGGGTAGGTTTATAGATGACGTTCCCCTTTCTATGGCATGGGAGCAGGACCTCTCTCTATTCCTTCATGTGTGGACTTAATTCCAATTCATTAGGCATAGTCTTACAATATGAAACTAGCAGCACTAGTATCCACTTCCTTGATTTAAATATTGAGGTGAGAGGCGACCCTTTGGTGACTACTACTTTTTTTAAGAGCACTGACCGTAACGGGTATATTGGTCTTGGGAGTTGCCATCCCCCCAGTTGGCTCAAGGTGGTTCCTAAGGGACAGTTTATCCACCTTAGGCGTAATTGTTCTCTTAGGGAGGATTTATTTAGACAGGCTGAAACCCTAAAAGATAGATTTCTTGATAAGGGGTACAAACTAGCTGCCTTGGAAGATACTATTAGAGAGGTTGGTGATATGGATAGAAATATCATGATCCAGGAGAATAATATTCCACGCACAACACAGCAGGACTTTAGGTTTTCTTTTCTTACCCCTTTTTCTCATCAGCATTTTAATATTAAAAAAAATATGAATAAACATTGGGGTGTGTTACTCAATGATAAAGTTCTGGGCTCTATACTCCCTAAAAAAACACAGGTGGTCTTCAGGGGTGTACCCCGTTTGAGACTCCAGATGGCTTTTAATATTTTGGATCCACCTCATTGAGTCCCTTTTTTTCAACGACTTAAGGGTTATTTCCCCTGTCGCAAGTACAAGGTTTGCAAGCTAAACAAACTTAAAGATAGGAAGATTTCACAATTTAGTTCCACGGTCACGCATAAGACCTATGATGTAAAAACTTTCATTACCTGTACTTCTCAGAATGTGGTCTACATGCTCATCTGCCCTTGTGGCTTGCAGTATGTGGGCCGAACTGTAAGAGCCATGAATGTGAGAGTAGGTGAGCACGTGGCCAATATTATTAAGGGGTTCTCCAAGCATTCGGTTTCCCTGCATTACTTGGAACATCATGGGAGAGATCCAGCGGGGAGCTCCATTATGGCCATTGACTGGTTTACCCCGCATTGGGGAGGGAGCCATGTCAGGAGAGAAATTTCTAGGATGGAGACCCGCTGGATTTATGACCTGAAAAGCTATGTACCATATGGAATGAACGTTGACTGAATGTCAACTGTTTTATTAATAATGGATAGTTGTACTCCCAGTCTTCCTTCATATCTAAGAATTGGCCTTTTTCATCTTGTTATTTGTATTATTTGTATATTTTGTATTATTTTTAATAGGATCGAGAGAGTTTTTCATTTCTGGACAATAACCTCCATTTTTGGGTTCACTTGGTGTCCCTTAACCTCTTGAGATCCACGCGATAGACGAAAGACGGCTACAGTGCGGATCTGAATTTCCGGGTGGACGTCTATTAACGTCCGCCCCTTTGCACGCTCCCGGCGCGCTCTCACAGGCAGCGCACGCAGCCACCGCACGCTGCGTGTGCGTGCCCGTGGAATGGGCGGACTCGATGTCTGCTCCTGACCCGCGATTGCCTGCGGAGCTGCAGAACGGGGAACCGCCAATGTAAACACTGCGGTTCTCCGTTCTGTGAGAGGGGGACATGACAGATCTACTGATCCCTGTCACTGGGATCAGTTAGATCTGTTATGTCCCTGCCAGCCCATCCCCCCCACAGCTAGAACACACCCAGGGAACACTGTTAACCCCTTCACTGCCCCCTGCAGGTTAACCCCTTCACTGCCAATGACATTTATACAGTAATCAGTGGACATTTAAATCTCTGATCGCTGTATAAATGTCATTGGTCCCGAAAAAGTGTCAAAAATGTCCGACATGTCTGCCCCAATATCAAAGTCCCGATAAAAATCGCAGATCACCGCCATTACTAGTAAAAAAAAAATAATAATAAAAACGCCATAAATCAATTCCCATAGTTTGTAGATGCGATAACTTTTGCGCAAACCAATCAATAAACACCGATTGCGATTTTTTTTACCAAAAATATGTAGAAGAATATAAATTGGCCAAAACCGATGAATATTTTTTTTTTATATTTTATTTTTGGATATTTATTAGAGCAAAAAGTAAAAAATATTGTTCTTTTTTTTTAAATCGTCGCTCTTTGTTTGTTTATACCGCAAAAAATAAAAACCGCAGAGGTGATCAAATACAACCAAAAGAAAGCTCTATTTGTGGGGAAAAAAGGACATCAATTTTGTTTGGGTACAATGTCGCACAACCGTGCAATTGCCATTCAAAATGCGACAGCGCTGAAAGCTGAAAATTGGTCTGGGCAGGAGGGGGGTTTAAGTGCCCAGTAAGCAACTGGTTAATATTGCCAGAGATATATGTACTGCAGCTTTAATTTGATCCACTAGATCAGTGGTTCTTAACCTTGTTGGAGGTACTGAACCCCACCAGTTTCATATGCGCATTCACCGAACCCTTCTTAACTGGAAAAATAAAATATGATTTTTTCAATTTCAAAACATAGGTATATATTTATTTAGGTATATATTTATACATAGGTGCACAAAATGAACAAAACCATTAAATAACAAAACCATGAAAACATGATTTTCACACAAAAACAAAAACATAATAATGAATATTTACTGTAAATCAGTGTGACTTCTGCTGTTGTCTTTCAGAGACTCAGTTCAGAAATGCGCGGCTTTACCTTGGCAAGTGCCACTCTCATGTCATTTTCGCAACAAAGTCTGTTCCGTTTCTTCGTTTTTATGTCCAGCATCCTTGAAAAGGATTGCTCGCAAACATATGTTGTAACAAACGGTATGAAAATCTCCAGAGCTTTCTTAGCAATAACAGGGTACGTTACCATTTGTTGACACCAAAACGTTGAGAGCGTTGTTGTTCTGAAGAGTTGCTGTTGAACCTGGCTCTGCTGAAGTTCAATGATTTCATTGAGGTATTCATCATTGACATCTGTTGTCTCAACACTAAACGTGAAACTGTCTCACCCATGCTGGATATGACTCTCTTGTAGGGAAGTATCCGTCGAGAGACTTTGCAAGCTCATCTAAGTGCGTGGCAATTGCTTGCTTCAGTTCCGCGGGTACAGAAATGTTTCCGATTCCAGATACATCTTCGATCTTACTTACACAGTCGTCTAGCAGGGGAAAGTTTGCAAAGTTATCGTTCTCTATTCGTCGTTTCCATAACGGTAGCTTTTTTTGAAAAGCCTTCAGGTTTTCTTCTGCTTCAATGATGTTGACTCCACCGCCCTGCATCTGCTGATTGAGATGATTGAGAGCTGCGAAGATATCAGCCATGTACGCTAAAATGAGAATGAAATCAGAATTTTTGAAGCAATCTGCATGACAATGTTGGTGCTCTTGCAAAAACAGGGCTAATTCCACACGCACGGCAAAAACACGAGTCAGCACCTGTCCCCGGGATAACCACCGAACGTTAGAATGGTACAGAAGTACCTCGAATTCAGATCCCATTTCTTTACACAGCTCCCTGAAGATGCGGTGCCTCAGAGCGCTATTTCGCACATAGTTCACTTATTCCACTACAATTTTTAATACTTCTGCCAGTTTTGGAGGCAAGGCTTTTGTTGCAAAAGCATGCCTGTGCAGAATAAAATGCGTAACAATGATGTGTGGTGCATCGGCTTTCACTAGCGCACCAAAACCAGACATTCTTCCCAGCATGGCTGGAGCTCCATCTGAACAAACTGCAGAAACCATATCCCACGAAAGATTGTTGTCTTTGAAGAAGTCATATACAGGTTTCTTCACATCGGCTGCCTTAGTTGTTGTTGAGGCTTACAAAATAAAAAATCTTCCTTTATCACGTCGTCTTTCACATAGTGCACGAATACTGCAAGCTGGCTTAGATTGGAAACGTCTGTGGTCTTGTCGAGTTGAAGGCTGAATTTTGCCAGGCTTGAAATCAGATCTGCAACTACTTGAGCCAAGATGTCTTTGCTCATGTCCTCTATTCGGTCGCTGATGGTGTCATTTGAAAGAGGAATTTGGGATAACTTAACTTCAGCCGCTTTTCCCAGCATGATATTCGCCATCTTTAACACAGTTGGTTTTATGAGTGTTTCACCAATGGTGTGTGGTTTGCCCTGCTTTGCGATCAGGTAAGCAACTTCTTACAATGCTATGAGGATCGGTTTGTTGATGGGTACAAAGCCGAGAACAGGCAGACTAGCCTTTTCATCGAATCTGGCTCTCCTCACCTTGAATTCAGCGAGAGTTGTGTTCTTGTATTTTCCATCTCCATGCAGCTTAAGGAAGTGTTCTCTTAGTTTTGCCGGTGCTAGACTAGAATTGCTCAACTTGGCATTGCAAATCATGCAATTAGGACGGTGACTCCCATCACGTTCCGTTATACATGTGAATCCATATTGTACATATTCGTCCGACCACTTTCTTTTTTTGCTCGACATAGTTAGTATGAAGGGATTAAAATATTAAGAAAGAAATCACACGATGTACCATCACGACAGTTACAATTTGACTACTGGGCGCACCAAATTCCCTGCAGCTCAGATAGGCCAAGCGATGTTGCGTGATCACCTGCAGCCAATGATGGACAAGCGGGGCGTGTCATCATGAATCATATGAGTCGGTGTGTCTCTTGACCTCCGCCGAACCCGCGAGACTGACTCACCGAACCCCTGGGGTTCGATCGAACCCAGGTTAAGAACCACTGCACTAGATGGAGTATTTCAGTGCCACATATTTTATTAACTTTTATATGCATCCAATTATATGGAAATCTGCCTGTAATTTGACTGTTCCAATTCAAACAGGAGTGGGTCGTTTCATCCCTTTGACTTGCTGGCTGAGTCTCTGTATTTATGTGGAATGTATAGATAGTCAAGCGTTTTACGTTTGTTTAATTGTGATGTTTCTTCATATGAAGGGTTAATGATGTTCTTAATATTAGCCTCAATATGTGTTCATATATGTTTATTAGTCTTTTGAGAGGTTTTACTTCAGTGATTAACTTCAGGATGTTTACATGTATTATACTTCTGGTTCTGGCAGGTGGGGCGCATTGTTAGTGATGTTCT
This sequence comes from Glandirana rugosa, assembly GCA_018402905.1. Taxonomy (NCBI): domain Eukaryota; kingdom Metazoa; phylum Chordata; class Amphibia; order Anura; family Ranidae; genus Glandirana; species Glandirana rugosa. Next base: position 481,699 of record BLSH010430654.1, read on the forward strand.
GTGCTCCACTGTGGTGATTGGCTCACTCCAGGATGTGCTCCACTAATGTGGGGTTCCTCAGGATGTGTGTCTGTGAAATCACTTCCGGTTCCGGTATTTGGAACCCACTGGCGGTGACGCGATGCGCTCCACGCCTTCATTTTCTGTTTCCTTGTATATTAATAGCAGTGCGGTGTATGGTAGCAACACCTCTGACGAAACCCTATTGGATGAAACGCGTCAGCTGACGCTGCTCCATACCCAGCACGTTTTTTCATTGCCATGGTGTCACATACAAGCTTGAACTTTTTTATGGAATGTAAGTAGACATTTTTAAATAAAGCTATACTTTTTTACCCGGGCGGGCTTCACTATTGGCTTCCTCTTTCCTCTATATGTCTGTTGAGTGCTGCAGAGGAGGGTTGCTTCTATTTTATGCTTGCTGATCCGATCAAGTGTGCTATATGAAAAGGTGTCTGCAAAGGATGTCCCCTTGGCTGGCCTGATCTATGGAGGAGATTTGAGCTTTAAATGCTAATTTTCCATTGGTTTTTGGTAAGGAGACTTGCTGGACACGTTGGTGGATTGTTTTTCCTTCCATTTCTATACACAAGTGCTGGTGTTGGGACTCCTTTCTCATCTGCGGAGCCTCTATGGACTGTATTTTTATACATTTTAGCACTGCAATACTATTTTTCTCAGAGATTCACTATTGTAACAGCCCTCTTCCACTCCTCCATGACAACATCACGGAGCTGGTGGATATTAGACCTTGCGCTCCTCCACCTTCCATTTGAGGATGCCCCACAGATGCTCAATAGGTTTTAGGCCTGTAGACATGCTTGGCCAGTCCATCACCTTTACCCTCAGCTTCTTTAGCAAAGCAGTGGTGGTCTTGGAGGCGTGTTTGGGATTGTTATCATGTTGGAATACTGCCCTGTGGCCCAGTCTCCGAAGGGTGGGGATAATGCTCTGCTTCAGTATGTCACAGCACATGTTGGTATTCGTGGTTCCCTCAGTGTGGGCAGTACTCATGTAGCACCAGACCATGACACTTCCACCACCATGCTTGACTGTAGGCAAGACACACTTGTCTTTGTACTCATCTGGTTGCCGCCACACACGCTTGACACCATCTGTACCAAATAAGTTTATCTTGGTCTCATCAGACCACAGGACATGGTTCCAGTAATCCATGTCCTTAGTCTGCTTGTCTTCAGCAAACTGTTTGTGGGCTTTCCTGTGCGTCATCTTTAGAAGAGGCTTCCTTCTGGGACAACAATCATGCAGACCAATTTGATGCAGTGTGCAGTGTATGGTCTGAGCACTGACAGGCTGACCCCCCACCCCTTCAACCTCTGCAGCAATGCTGGCAGCACTCATACGTCTTTCCCAAAGACAACATCTGGATATAATGTTGAGCATGTGGACTCAACTTCCTTGGTCGACCATCGTGAAGCCTGTTCTGAGTGGAACCTGTTCTGTTAAACCACTGTATGGTCTTGGCCACAGTGCTGCAGCTCAGTTCCAGGGTCTTGGCAATCTTCTTATAGCCTAGACCATCTTTATGTAGAGAAAAAAAAAATTTTTTTCAGATCCTCAGAGAGTTCTTTGCCATGTTGAACTTCCAGTGACCAGTATAAGAGAGTGAGAGTGATAACACCAAATTTAACACACCTGCTCCCCATTCACACCTGAGAGCTTGTAACACTAACGAGTCACATGACATCAGGGAGGGAAAATGGCTAATTGGGCCCATTTTGGAAGGGTGTAATCGCTTTTGTTGCCAGCGGTTTAGACATTAATGGCTGTGTGTTTATTTATTTTGAGGGGACAGCAAATTTACAATATAATAAAAGCTGTACACTCACTACTACATTACATTGTAGCAAAGTGTCATTTCTTCAGTGTTGTCACATGAAAAGGTATAATAAAATATTTACAAAAATGTGAATTGTGTACTCACTTTTGAGAGCTACTGTACTTATATGTTTTTTTCTTTACTAGATAAGCTTACTTGCAAGGGAAGGAGACCGTCATATGGGTGTGTGATTAAAGGATTGAGTGTAAGGAGTATATGTGCACCACAAATAAGAAGGAAACTGACAATGATTTTGTCACTGGAAGAAAATAAAGGGCACGGTATGTAACAATGATTAGAAAGGATATAGCACTAAGAGCGTACACTAAAAGGTGGTTAAAAATGGTTGGGTGGTATAAGGAATCTATTGGGGAACATGCAGGCTGAATGGAGTAAAGTATGCTCATGGAACATTAGAGGATTAGGCGATAGGGGGAATAGAGGAGTAATCTTTGCCGCAATTAAGACATATGAAGCAGCAATGGTCTGCTTACAAGAGACACATTTAACAAAGGAAACAACCAAATATCTGAAACATAAACTCTTCCAGACACAATATCACTCAACTTACACCTCATACTCTAGCAGAGTGAGCATAATGATAAGAGTAGGGGTTGTATTCTTTAGTAGCAAGGTAAGGATAGATAACAACAGTTGGTACATATTTTTATATTGCTCTATTGAGAAGGAGGAGTATATAATAGCTAACATATATATCCCACCCCCTTTCAAACCAGAAATACTATGTAGGTTAATAGCATTTATTTCAGATAAGCCGGGGATCCCAGTCTTGTTGGTAGGGGACTTCAATGCAGTTTTGTGTGAGAGACTAGACAGGTATCCAAGTAAAACGCAAAGTAATCGAGGGCAAGGTAACACATTAACTCATTTATTAAATGAAATAGATTTAAAAGATTTATGGCGGTTAAAGAACCCTCTGGAACAACAATACTTCTGTTTCTCAAAGATCCATGGCTCCCTGTATAGAATAGACATGGCGCTGGGGAACAAGCTGATGGTGGAACAGTTCGGTAGCATTAGATATATGTCCAGAGGAATCTCGGACCGCTCTCCATTGGTCGTGGCCGTAAAACAAAGAGAAAACCGTAAGCGGAGGGAATGGGAGTTAAACACATTCTGGCTAGAACTAATAGGTGATTCGGAAGAAATACCACAGTAGATTAGGGAATATATGTGTAGAACTGAAGGTTCTGCAAAGTTGAGTATAGTGTGGGATTCGCTTAAAGCTTATTTGAGAGGGGTAATGATACAGAAAGTAGAGAAAATAAAGAAGCAGTCCAGGGAGAAAGAAAGGGTAGCAATGCACAGAGTCTCAGAGGCAGAGATACATTATATAGAAGATCCAACAGAGGTGAAACGGTCCGTATGGGTAGAGGAACAGGAAAAATATAAACAGGTACTGTTAACTAAGGAAGAAAATAAGAGGATGTTCCGGCAAAAATACTTTTTTGAAGATGGGGAGAGTGTAGGGCACCTGTTGGCCATATTGGCAAAAAGCAGTGGCCCTACAACTACAATAAACTCAATAAAAACAGAAGAGGGAAGAATTACAACACATAATCAAGAAATTAGAAGAGAATTTAAAACATTTTTTGAGACACTTTATAGTACCCAAGAGCAGGACGTTGAAGGGGAGATGTTGAGATCCCGCGCCTCACGAATGACGATAGGGAGAGATTGGAAGCCCCAGTAACGGAACAGGAGCTGCGTGAGATCATCAAACTAATGTCAAACCAGAAGGCACCGGGACCAGATGGTCTACCATCAGAAATGTATAAAAAATATGGAGAAGCTCTGACCCCAATGCTTTTGAAGGTATTTAACAATGCCAAGACAGAAGATAAACTACCAGACTCCATGCTAGACTCTACAATCATGGTCCTCCCCAAAGAAGGGAAGGATCCGCTATGCCCATCCTCCTGTAGACCAATATCCCTACTAGGTGCGGATGTTAAGATTCTGGCGGGGGTGTTGGCCTCTAGACTGGGGGGAATAATAGCAAGATATGTACATCCCGATCAGTTAGGATTCATGCCAGGGCGGGCCACTAACACCAATATAAGGCAGGCATATTTAAACATGCAGATTCCAACATCTAATGGAGGTTCAAAAGCCATTCTATAACCAAGCCAACAACTAAGCCATGATATAACCAAAGCATTTGATACAATGGAGTGGCACTACCTATGGCAGGTGTTGGCCAGCTTTGGTTTTGGTCCAGAATTTGTGGGGTGGATCAGATTGCTATATGGAAAACCAAGGGCAAAAGTAAAAATAAACGACAAACTTTTGGAGTCTTTCCCGTTAGCGCGGGGAACGAGGCAGGGGTGTCCTTTGTCACCCCTGCTCTTTTCTCTAGTGATAGAGCCACTTGCCATAGCCATTAGGGCCTCAACAAAGATCAAGGGATTTCAGAGAACATTGGGGGAAGAAAAAATAGCGATATACGCAGATGATCTCTTAATGTTCCTGGGAGATATGCAGTCTTCCCTGGAAGCAGTATTAGACATAACAGAGGAATACAAGAGAATCTCAGGGCTACAAATAAACTGGGAGAAATCAAGTCTTCTGCCAATTGATAAGGGTAGACCCAGGGTCAATAAGAACCATCCGAAGATCCAGATGGTGGATAAAATCAAATACTTAGGAGTGTATATAACTAAGGATCCAAACCAATACATTAAAGATAATCTAATAAGGCTCATTGAAAAATGTAAAGATAAGAGCAGGGTGTGGAGTCACCTACCGCTGTCAATAGCAGGCAGATGCAATTTGATTAAGATGACATGGCTCCCCCAGCTCCTGTACATTTTGCAGAATGCGCCCGTGTGGATACCCAAGGGCTGGTTCCAAAGGGTGGAAACTGTATTCAGAGAGTTAATATGGAAAGGGAAGCAGGCCAGGATAGGGTTGTGAGTGTTGCAGAGGGTGCAACACCGCAGAGGGTGGTGATATACATATTAGGCTGATGCTTACGGAAACAAAATATACTTCGGGAATAGAGGCCCTGGAGGCAGGACATTTCCCATTTGAAACCCCCACCTTTAAATTGATTAAAAAACGACTAGACTATCAAGGGTTTACAGAGTTCTCACCAATATGTGATAACAGCAATCTACAAGAATTGGTAAGGGTAGAAAGGAATAAAGAATGGGAAAGATAAGTAGTAGTATGGCTAATTCAATTCTATAAAGAAACAACCCTCAAGTAATTTCAAGAGATAAGTGAAGAATATGGCTTGACAAGAAAATCCTTTTATGTATATCTACAAATAAGACATGCCCTAGATAGACAGTTTAATAAAGAACCACTGAAATGGTGTGAGCTAACCTTAATGCATAAATTGATACATACAAGCCAGACTAAGGGAATAATAGCAGGAATATATGGGCCCGTAAGTGAAGTAGTAGTAAAAGGTAAAGAGGAACTAGTATGTAGGAATAAATGGGATAGAGATGTGGGAGGAATAACTGAAGAACAATGGGTGAGAATATTGGAAGTGGGACCGCGAGTGTCACTATCCCCATCTCAGAGAGTTTCACATCTGATGTTATTCCACAGGGCATAATATACACCACAAAGGCTGTTCAGATATGGACATAGGCTAGATTCGAGGTGCCCCCGGTGTGGGGACAAAAATGGCAATCTAATCCATATGGTGTGGAGATGCCCTAAATTGTATCGATATTGGACAGAAATTATGGATACAATAAATAGGACTTTCGAAACTGACTTGAGAGCAGCCCCGATATTGTGTATATTAGGATACATAGAAAGAGATATGGTGTTAGCAAGGAAACAAATGCCGATAATTAGAAGTCTATTTATAGCGAGGAAATTAATAGCAAGAAACTGGGTGGCAGCAAACCCTCCAACGAAGTTGAGATGGCTTAAGGAAATGGAGAAGATGGTGGGAAATGAAGAACATATATTTATGAAAAGAGGTAACAGAGAGGAGCATAGGAAAATTTGGAGATCCTGGCTGAATAGAACTAGCGAAAGAGGTAGAAATGAAAATAATAGGATTTACTAGAAAGGCTGGAAAGAACTAAAGTAGAAGGTCCCGGGAAATTAAGATACAAGAGCTTAGGAGGAACAGTTGAGCATAAGAGAGTAGGAAGGAGTAGGGGGAAATAGAGTTCTCAGAGCGGTGCAGAGAGGTGCTGGCGTGGGAATAGAAGATCAAATGCTGCTCATAGAAATGGGGGTGAATGGGAATTTGTGGAATGCATGATGTTTTTAAAAGGTGTAAAATGTTTAATAAAGATTACTTGAATTAAAAATAAAGAAAAAGATAAGCTTACTACAAAAATAAAGAAAAAGATAAGCTTACTACTTTTATACCCACCTGTTACATGCCCCTGACATAAGGCGTGGACCCGAAACGCGTTGGGTACCGAATAATGTTTTCAGATACTGGAGTTTAACAATATATATTTGTACATTTATGCACTGTATGATTGTAAGATGTTCAAGCAAACCCATTTTTGCTCTATGCATTTTATATATATTCCACTCAGATGCGTGGATGTTTTTAAAGACAGTTAATAAAATTACATTTTTATACATCTGGCTGGTGTTGTTACCATTTAACCACTTCAGCCCCGGAAGGTTTTACCCCCTTCCTGACCAGAGCACTTTTTGTGATTCGGTACTGCGTCACTTTAACTGACAATTGCACGGTCATGCGACATTGTACCCAAACAAAATTGACATCCTTTTTTTCCCACAAATAGAGCTTTCTTTTGGTGGTATTTGATCACCTCTAAATCATTCTGATCACTATTATAATGCAACAATTTTGAAAAAAAACTATATTTTTAACTTTTTGCTATAATACATATCCAAAAAAAATATATAAAAAAAAACGTATTCATCACTTTTGGACGATAAATATTTTTCTACATATTTGTGGTAAAAAAACGCAATCGGCGTATATATTGATTGGTTTGCACAAAAGTTGCAGTGTTTACAAACCATGAGAATTCATTCTTGGCATTTTTACTATTTTTTTCTTTACTAGTAATGGCAGTGATCTGCGATTTTTTGGGACCATTGACATACTCCCCTCTCCGGCTCTTCTTTCTTCTGCTCTTTTGCAGGGTTTCTGTCTTCTGAGGGTTCTTCTGTCTTCTCCTGGGTCTTCTGTCATCTGCTCTTTTGTCGCTGGAGAACAGCTGGAGCTGATTTAATAAAATATTTTAAAAAGCTGTGTAGTGTGTTTTTCTGGACATTTTTTTTTCAGGTGAATGGGTAGGGGTACAATGTACCCCATACTCATTCACATAGGGTGGGGTTCCCGGGATCTGGGGGGCCCTTTGTTAAAGGGGGCTTCCAGATTCTGATAAGCCCCCGCCCGCAGACCCCGACAACCAACGGCCAGGCTCTTGTCCTCATCAACATGGGGACAAGGTGCTTTGGGGTGGGGGGCACAGGGCCCACCCGGCCCCAAACCACCCATACTCCCCATGTTGAGGGCATGCGGCCTGGTATGGTGCAGGGGGGCGCTCGCTCGTCCCCACACCCATTCCTGGCCTGCCAAACTGCGTGCTCGGATAAGGGTCTGGTATGGATTTTGGGGGGAAACCTATGCGTTCCTATGCGTAAGTTTCCCCCTTAAAATCCAAACCAAACCGAAGTGTCTGGTACCTCTTGGGGGGGAACCCCACGCAAATTTTTTTCTTTTTTGTGTGGGAGTTCCCCTTCAAGATCCTCTGCACACAAGTCGCACAGCAAGTTGGATCCGACTTCTGGTGCGACTTCTATTCAAATCAATGGGCTCCCATAGGGAACCATTGATTTTGAATAGAGGCAGAGAAATGCCGCTGAAAGCTAGCGCGGAAAAACGCGCATTGACGCCAATGCAAAGCGCTGATGAAATTGCGTTTTAAACGTGTTTTTTTTCCTGGCGTCAGTACTGACGTTACAGCTCGTTTTGCATAACGCTCGTGTATATGAGGCCTTATGTCTGTTTTTGCTTATGATAATTCTGCTATGTAACTTTTGGGGTTTGGGCCAAGGATTTCTGATCACAAAAAAGGTTACTCATGCTTGTTAGCTTGATTTGTATCCCTGATTTTCTAATGTGATTTGTTTATTGTGTCAAATTTTTTGTGCCCTACCCTTGTAGATTGTAAGCTCTTTTGAGCAGGGCTCTTCTAACTATATTGTCAAATGCTGGAGCATTATTTCCATGCCTTGTTTTGTTTATTTTTTGGCCCAAGTACATTAATGTACCAAATGTTTATACTAATGTTGAAATCAAAAGTTTATTGCTTTTTGCTTTATGTTTGACTTTTTCAGACTTGAAATACATATTTTAGAAGTGCAAACAATTCATACCCCTTCAAATCTGTATTAAATATAGTTGCATACAAAAGTATTTGGTTGTGCACACATGCAAGTTCTTGAGTAGAAAGTGTAATGGAGGGGAGGGGGAAGAAGAGCCCCCACACAAAGTAAACCTTTATAAAATCCCTACTCTAAAGCTTAATTTCAGGGGTCTACTAATTATTTTGTGGACTAGGTAAGCCATGAAATATGTCAACTAAATGTGAATTCCCTCTAAGCACCACATTAAGAAAAAAACATTTTTTAATCAAAATTTGGCATGCCCCCCCCCCTAAAATCCATACCAGTCCTTTTGGGCCTTTGGGTCTGGCATAGATTTTAAGGGGAACTCCACGCCAATATTGAAAAAAAAATTGTGTGGGGTCCCCCCAAAATCCATACCAGACCCTAATATGAGCATGCAGCCTGGAGATCAGACATAAAAAAGCGGGGGGACAAGGGAGCCCCCCCCTCCTGAACCGTACCAGGCCACATGCCCTCAATACGGGGAGGGTGCTTTGGGGTCCCCCCAAAGCACCTTGTCCCCATGTTGATGAGGACGCGGGCCTCTCCCGACAACCCTGGCCAGTGGTTGTCAAGGTCTGAGGGTGGGGGAGCTTATCAGAATCTGGAAGCCCCCTTTAACAATAGATCCCACCCCCCCCCATGTGAATGGGTATCGGGTACATTGTACCCCTACCCATTCATAAAAAAAACTGTAAGAAAAAAGCAGTTTTTTTGAAAATTCCTTTATTGTAAAATACCTCTCAGGTGTCTTCTTCCTGGTGTCTTCTCTCCCACTGCCATCTTCTCCCAGTTCCCTGTTCTTCCTCACTGCCATCTTCCCCTGGTGCTGTTTATTCTGATCTTCTGTCGCCGTCTTCTTATGTCGCCACCATCTTCTCCTGCCACTGTCACTCTCCGCTGCCTTCTCCCTCCACTGTGTTGTTCGGCACCACTGGCTAGTAGTGGTATGTTCTGCTACATTCAATGGTGAATGGCCTGGATTCCAATCCAACCAATGGTATCACCTCCTGAAAACTAGCATTGTAGTCAATATACATTATTATCCAATAGTTTTGATTGATTCCATAATTTAAACTCTTCAAATGCATGCAATGGTATGTAATTATTCAATTATATTATGGTGTGGAATTCCAAAATCTAGTTATTCAAAAATCAAAAAGAATTTTAAAAAAATAGTGTAGGTCCCCCCATCCAAGTCCATACTAGGTCCTTTGGGTCTGGTCTGGATTTTAAGGGGAACCCCAAGCCAAAATGAAAAAAAATTTGATGTGCCCCCCAAATTATCCAAGTATGCAGCCTGGCAGGTCAGGAAAGGGGTTGGGAAAGAGTGAGCGCCCCTCTCCTGGACCATACCAGGCCACATGCCCTCAATATGGGGTGGTTGGTGCTTTGGGGCCACCCCAAAGCAACTTGTCCCCATGTTGATGAAGATAAGGGCCTCTTCCAGACAACCCTGGCCGGTGGTTGTCGGGGTTTGCAGGCAGGGGCTTATCGGAATCCGGAAGCACCCTTTAAAAAGGGGGCCCCCCGATCCCAGCCCCCCACCCTGTGTGAATGAGTGTAGGGTACATTGTACCCCTACCCATTCACCTAAAAAAGTGTCCAAAAGAAACACACTACACAGGTTTTTAAAGTTCCGGCTCTTCTCCCTCCTCCGGTGATGTCTTCTCCCTCTGACGGTTCTTCTCCTCTCTGCGCTGTCTTCTCTTCTCCCAATTCTGAAGGGTCTTCTGTCTTCTCACTCTTTTGCTGGGTCTTCTCGCTCTTTTGGTGGGTCTTTTCCATTGTCTTCTCCCTCTGTTCTTCTTCCAATGTTGACTCAATGCGATCTCCCGGGGTAATGCTGGTTCTGCCGTGTGCATTGACTTATATTAGCATGGGGTGTGGCCGCCCACTGATGTCATCTGGGGGCCCCACCCCTTGTGACGTCCCCGCCAGGAGCATGATGGGATGCTGATGTCACAAGGGGGTGGGGCCTCTGGATGATGTCACCGACCACCCCATGCCAATATAAGTCAATGCACACAGAAGAGCCAGCATTACACCCTGGGGGGGGGGATCTTCTGTAAGTGCCGAGAGCCCTGCAGCAGGGGAGCTGTATATCCCTATGTGTAGTGCTGTATATACCCCTATCTATGGTGCTGTATACCCATATCTGTGGTGCTGTACTGTATATCCCTATCTGTGGTGCTGTATATCCCTATCTGTGGTGCTGTATATACCACTATCTATGGTGCTGTATACCCCTACCTGTGGTGCTGCATATCTCTATCTGTGGTGCTGTATACACCTATCTATGGTGCTGTATACACCATCTATGGTGCTGTATATACCTATCTGTGGTGCTGTTCATCCCTATCTGTGATGCTGTATAAACCTATGGAGTTGATTTACTAAAGCTGGAGAGTGCAAAAACCGGTGCAGCTGTGTATGCTAGCCAATCAGCTTCTAACCTCAGCTTGTTCAATCAAGCTTTGACAATAAAACCTTGAAGCTGATTGGTTTCTGTGTGGAGCTGCACCAAATTTTGCACTTTCAAGCCTTAGTAAATCAACCCCTATGTGTGGTGCTGTATACCCCTATCTGTGGTGCTGTATATACCTATCTATGGTGTTGTATATCCCTATCTATGGTGCTGTATATCCATATTTGTGGTGTAGTATATCCCTATCTGTGATGCTGTATATCCCTATCTATGGTGCTATATACCCCTATCTATGGTGCTGTATATACCTATCTGTGGTGCTGTATATCCCTATCTATGATGCTGTATACCCCTATCTATGATGCTGTATACCCCTATCTATAGTTCTGTATACCCCTATCTATGGTGCTGTATACCACTATCTATGGTGCTGTATACCACTATCTATGGTGCTGTATATACCTATCTGTGGTGTTGTATATCCCTATCTGTGGTGCTGTATACCCCTATCTATGGTGCTTTATACTCCTATCTATGGTGCTATATATACCCCTGGCGATGCTGTATATACCCCTATCTGGCGATGCTGTAAACCCTATATGGTGATGCTGGGCTGTATACTCCTAACACAATGAGTGGAATCTATAGGTGGGGCTTATGAGAAGTGGGAAGGGTCAACAAGGAAGGGAGGGGCCTGGTGCCCGCCCCATCCTAAATCTGTATCTGTAGATATGCAAGGTAGATGCAGGGAGTTTAAACCTTCCATATTTAAAGCTAAAAAAAAATGGGCTATACACATACTTACATTTCCCTGCTGCTGCTATCAAACTTATTCTAGTGAAACTGGAATACATAAAAATTATTTGTACATTTAGAGACTTAACCATTATTTCAACCTCCAGAAGAGCACAGCAACCTTAGTATTTCAGTACAACTTCCTTTGTTATATTGAAAGCAAGACCCATTTCATTCCTCAGACTGTAAAAATGTCCTGTATTTCAGTTTTTGGAAGATGAATTAGGCATTAACCTATTTTAGAAAATATCAATGCTAGTCTCCACATTCAGTCCCTGACCAGTGTGTGGTATTCTGCACGGTTCATAAAGTGCAGTGATTAAACCTAAACCTTGTACTAAATGTGAAAATACTGAAACATTGAGAGTGTTTTCCAAATGAGATCCATGACATTAAAAGTTCAGACTCTGAACGCAGATGTTCATGCTGTCTTTTGTATTTTTGATCTTATAAATTACACTTTTGAAATAGATCCCAGACAAAGAAATTATACATAAGAAATAGACTAAGAATTTATGTAGTATTAAGACCACACTTGCTGGGTCAATCAGTGATGTTTGACAATAAACCTGCATGATACTTCAGGTTTGGCACAAACTGGGCTGTTATGGTAGATCCAGAGTAAACAATCTGACACCAAGGACCCCTAATAGTTTACAGAACAACTTCCTTCAGTTTGGAAGCAACCCAAAGACAACGACTCAAGCAATAAACCTTTTAAAGTTCTTTATTGCTTTCTGGAACTGGGGTGCATGCATTAGGTTTTGGCAAGGCTACCTCACAGCTAATTTGGCACAAAGCTTAAGCAATCAAAAACCAAAAATGAATATCTAAACAAAAGAACAGAACGTGATGAATGACTGACTACTAAGCAAAAAATCATGAATGAAATCTCCTCAAAATGAAGAGAAATAGTGGACTATTTATAAAGTGACAATGATTACAATTGCTGCTGAATGTAAATTTCAGTACATATTCATAATCCTATGGCATCTATGGAAAAATCTCATATTTAGCTGATGTGGCATTTCAGCAAACTAAAGAAAATCTAAATAATGAAATAATAAAGTAAAGTAAAAAAAATCAGAATATTTTAACATTGCAGATAAGTAGGGATTTACAGATTGCCAATCAATTGCTATTCAATAAATGCTAGTAATTAATATTTTAAGTGTATGCAAACCCCAACACTGAAGTTCTATAAATACCTATATTTTTGCCTTGAAAGTATACACTATATTACCAAAAGTACTGTGACACCTGCCTTTACACGCACATGAACTTTAATAGCATCCCAGTCTTAGTCCGTAGGGTTCAACATTGAGTTGGCCCACCCTCTGCAGCTATAACAGCTTCAGCTGTTCTGGAAGGCTGTCCACAAGGTTTATGAGAGTGTCTATGGGAATGTTTGACCATTCTTCCAGAAGCGCATTTGTGAGGCCAGGCACTGATGTGAACGAGAAGGCTTGGCTCACAGTCTCCGCTCTAATTCATCCCAAAGTGTTCTATTGGGTTGAGGTCAGGACTCTGTGCAGGGCAGTCAAATTCCTCCACCGCAGACTCACTCAGTTTCTTTTTAAAGCGGAGTTCCACCCTATACAAAAAGTGTAGCTGCTGACTTTTAAGAACCAGACACTTACCTGTCCCAGGCTCCATCGATGCGACCACCCGAAGCCTCCCTCTTCTCCCCCTCCTTCGTACGGCGACGGCATCACAAGTGTAGGCGCCCGGCTTTTTGCATGCGTGAGTCATGCCGCACTTTGTGAATGGCCGGCGTATCTTCTGGGACCTGTGACGTGTCCCAGAAGATTGCCTAGAGGGAGGGAGGGAGGGAGGGAAACTTCCTTCCTGGGCCACGGAGCCAGAGGAGGAAGTGCAACTGGGACCCTGTCAAAACAGGGTCCCCGCCCAAAAAAATTACATGCCAATTGTGACATGTGGGGGGGTCACCTTCCCTTAAAGCAGAAGTTCCACCTTTGGGTGGAACTCTGCTTTAACTGCAAAAAAAAAAGAAAAAGCCGTCTGACAGCATTTATAAATAACACTCCTCAGAGTCTACAGAAACATACAATGTTACATATTATTACATATGTTTTACTCTGTGTTCATCTACAGATCAAATCATTTATAAATAACACTCCTCAGAGTCTCCAGAAAGATACAAGGTTACATATTGTTACATATGTATTATTCTCTTCATTCATCTGCAGATCAAAGGGGTGAACATCTGCAGGTGAAGTCAGTTAAAGCAACCTGACAAGTAAAATATATTTTTTTTCATTTTTTTAATAGAATGTTTCTTTGTTTAACCCCTTATTAACCCTTAGTTTGCCATAATCCGCCCCAATCAACTCCTTTTTCTCTCTATTCATTCAATTACTATTTTTCTGCAGATTTTTTTTTTCCGTTTCTATTTTATTAACCTTTAATATTCAATCTTTTTTTTTTCTCTTTCTTTGTTTATTAATATTTTTACACAACATATATTTACATGTTTCACATTTCAAAAAGTGTGCAACATTTAAATTTTGTAATGCTTTGTACCAGAATCATAATTTTAGTGTCATGTTAACCACTTAAAGACCACCCACTGCATATATACCGCAGCAGGGCAGCTCTATTGTGCACAACAACATACCTGTACGTCATTTCATGCAAAAGATACTGTGGGCACGTGTGCAACACCGGAGACGTGCACACGCGCCCGCTGCACAGAAGGGGAGCCAATCAGCGATCACTGTATTGGTGTCTCTGGTCCCCAAAAAGTGTCACTTAGTGTAAGATTTGTCCGCTGCAATGTTGCAGTCTCGCTGATCGCCGCCATTACCAGTAGAAAAAAAAATTAAAAAAATTAAAAGTCCATAAATCTATCCCATAGTTTGTAGAAGCTATAACTTTTGTGCAAACCAATCAATATATGCTTATTGGGATTCTTTTTACCAAAAATATGTAGAAGGATACATATTGGCCTAAATTGATGAAGAAATTTGAGTTTTCACATTTTTTTTGGAAATGTATTATAGCAGAAAGTTTTTTTTTTTTTTCAAAATTGTCGGTCCTTTTTTGTTTATAGCGCAAAAAATAAAAACGGTAGAGGTGATCAAATACCACCAAAAGAAATCTCCCGGACATTCATTTTATTTGTGTACATTGTCGCACGACTGCACAATTGCCAGTTAAAGTAAGGCAGTGCCGTATCACAAAAAATGTCCTGGTCTTTAAGGGGGTAAAACCTTACAGGGATGAAGTGGTTAAACAGGGCAAATTACAGAATAAAATGCATACTTTTTAATTAACACTATTTATTTTTAAACCAACACTGGTCAAAAAATAAAAAGTGTGTTTTGTATATAATATATGTATTGCCTTGTTATCTTAAAGAGGAGCTTAAGTCGGTTTTCTGAAAATTAATGTGTTACTAAACCCACAACAATAAAATCTGTCTGCATGTGCAGCATAGCATGCTTGTTATACTTACTGTGGAACTTAAGGGGTTAAAACTCAGCATTGTGTAAAAAAGGCTGTTTTATCCTGTATGAGATTCTTCCCTCCTGCACTGTCAATCTGGGCAAATCCATATAATGCACAGCAGGGTGGTAAAGCTGTGCATGCTCCGTTTGGTCTCTTATTCTGGATAGACAATTTCCTGTTTCAGTTGAACTGTTCAGGTCACATGATATTGACATCACACATGTGAGCGTATATACAGGCTATAGTTGAAATCTCCTCTTACTTGAACACACAGCTATGGACAAACTGTGCAGGTTATCAGGAAACCATGGTATACAGATCAGCTAAAAAATGTAATATAGTGGCAGTATTTTAATGTAAAGAGAAGATTTATAAGCTGTGGGCACTGTGTGGGGGGGGGGGGGGGGGGGC
>BLSH010430654.1:514951-544273 GCA_018402905.1 Glandirana rugosa
ACGAATTGAGTCCCTCCCGTATGTAACTGCAGGAGGGTACTTACGCGAAGGGCACGTGGGGGACCCCGCGCGTGTGCCCTTGTAGGCACTGGTAGCCCAGGTCCCCTGGGCTGCGTAGGGCCTAGCGACACTTACCGGTAACACTCGCCGGAAAATGGTGCACTAGTGCGGCAGTTTACTGCCGCACTAGTGAACATCTCAACTCGCTTGGAGACCTTAAAGCCCAAGACGACCAGGTAGGCTTGAAGCCCTGTTTCAGGCCCAGGCCTGCCTTGGGCTTGCTAGCGTGCCTGTTGCTTGGGGTAACTTTAGAAAGTTCGGGTCCCCATTGATTTCAATGGGGTTCGTTGTCCGTGCGATCGTTCGGGTTCCGTCCGGACCCGGACTTTGTCCCGAAGTTCGGATGGACCAGCAGAACCCGAAATTCCAGAGGTTCGCTCAACTCTACAAGTGATCACGCCGTCATTTGACGGCGTGATCACGTGGTAAAAGGCCGCTCACAATGGCCATTCACAGCGATCCGGGATGCGTCGGGTCCCCTGGACCCGATGGTCACGGATGTTCCCGTGTGCGCGCCCCAGGGGGTGCACGGGAAGCGCATTCATGGGAGGACGTCAATGTATGCCCTCCCTGAGTTAAGCAACCGCCCTGCAGACATCTTTTGTATATAGAGCGGTTGTTAAGTGGTTAAAGGGCAAGAAAAAAGTCAGGTCATGTGACTTTTGAAAATATGTAAAATTTTGCATAATCCTTTTCATAAAAATTGTGTGTATTTATTTATCTATTTTTTAATGTATGTTAATTCAAGTTTTTGGAGGACATATAAACAAGAAAAGAATAAAAAAAAAAGGCAGCCACGCCACGTAGGGCAGGAGTAACAAAAATACAAAAACAGGTTAAACCATAACACATTGAAAACAAACCCCCTCCCCTCCAGGTGCTCTACCCCATGGACAAGCCAACTGATGTGATATTCGAACCCCCATTCAATAGATCTGTCACTGTCCAACCATATCTTCCAAACTTTATTGAATTTTTTCGGACACCCCCTACTCAGGTATGTTGCTTTATAGAATGGGACAACTCTATTAACTTGCCCCTTCCAGTAGGAAAAGGAAGGTGCTATGGGTTTTTTCCAATAGAGGGGTATTGCCTTGCGTGCATAAAATAGTAATATATTAAGTAATGTGCACTGGGCCCTCGTGGGCACCAAGCCCTCCAATCAGACCAAGCAGGCAGACTGCCACCATCAGGGGCACAGTCACCAAAGTGATTTGTGTTATGCATCTCCTCACTGCAGACCAGAACTCCTGCACTGCCGGACAACTCCAAAATACATGACTAAAGTTAGCCGGGGAATGCGAGCAGCGCCAGCATTCAGCCGAGGCTCCAGGATAGATCTTGGCTAATCTAGCCAGTGTATAATACATTTGGTGCAATTCCTTCTATTAATCTATCCCTGGCAGACACTAAATGTTCAAAGGGAATGCTTCAGATATCATTCCCATCACCACCGTCTAAACCCGGGACCTCTTCGACCCACTGAGCCCTGCATTTAATCATCGAGGGGGGGAGAGGACACAAAAGCATGTCTAATTGTATTTATTTTTAAAACAACGTGGATACACTGGATGGGCAAAATTACAATCAATGTATGGATAGGCTGGGTTTATATACGTCAATCTATCGATTAACTTGCGTACAAACAACCTGTTGAGTTCTTGCCAAACAATCAGTGCCACCGGGCTATAACTGCCAACACTGATCATTGTATTCTGATGGCTAGGCAGTTTTACCACTGTCAGAATACAATAGCTCTGCGGGAAGGATACCCCATCCACATTAAGCATGTGGATGGAGGGATTGGCTCATTTTTTTTCATTCAACCTATTGGTTGAATGAAAAAAATTAATAATGTATGGCTGGCTTTATTCCCTTCTTTAGCACACTGATTACATTATTGGATTGGGGCTTACATTGTTGCCAATCACCATCACATTTTCATTCTAACAGTATTACATACAGTTAGTATGTCAGTATTACTTTCTTAATTTGAATAGTTTATGCTAAATATTTTTATGCTGCTTATGTCAGTATGGTAGCTTTCTGGCTGGGGTAGTATAAGTTCCATGCTAGTAAGTTGTGGCTTCAAAATAAATCAATAATAACAGAAGCTCAAGGGGTTATTTTGCCAGTGTTTCTATATTTAAACCTCTGAAGTTTTGAAGGCTTGTGACATCTCATTATGCTGTGGATCCACTGCCTGCTGTAGTTTGTTGTTCCGAGTCTAGTGTAGAGAAGGAGTGTTGTCGTGTTGCATTTAAATAATAATGAAAACCATATTTATTTCACCTAAAGATTGCAAAGCAAACCAATTACATATAAAATATACAATACATGCACAGTTTTAGAAATCTGTGCATGTAATTATGTTGTTTACATTTATAATATATGGATTTTATAAGCAAAATAGTGATATTACACCTTTAGCTCAGCAATGTCAGAAAATCAAATATGATATGATTAAATACATGGTTATCCTTTACCTTTACACATTAGTTGAGTTCTCACCTGAACATGTTGAAAACATGCATTATTGCAAATTCATGATAATAGTGTGGATAAAAAGAGGACTCTGTGTTTCAAAGAGGAAACAGCTATGTTACCCATAGCAGCCAATCATGTTCCCAATTCCAATACCTGTGACGTGTCCCAGAAGATCGCCGGGTGGGAAGGGGGAAGGTAAACTTCCTTCTGGCTCCACGGCGCCAGGAGAGGAAGTGGGATCTGGGACCCTGTGAAAACAGGGTCCCATTCCCGCCCCCCCCCCCAAAAAAAAATTACATGCCAGTGGCATGTCAGGGGGTCACCTTCCTTTAAAGCGGTAGTTTCACTTTTGGTGGAACTCCGCTTTAAACAATAACAAATATTTTTAGCCTAAAAAATGCATGCAGCGGTAATAAACAAAGGTAACCGAAATTGAAAACAGGCATAAAATGATAAAAGGTCAATGAGTTTCTGGACTCCTGACAGACCCTTGCATCTTTCACCCAGTGCTACACTGATGTTTCTGGATTCTGAGTCATGAGGAAAGCAATAGAATTGTCAAAGGATCTGCGGGAAAAGGTAGCTGTATTGTATAAAACAGAAAATGGATATAAAAAGATATCCAAGGAATTGAGAATGTCAATCAGCAAACTCTAATCAAGAAGTGGAAAATGAGGAGTTCTGTTGAAACCAAACCACAGTCAGGTAGACCAACTAAGGTTTCAGCCACAAATGCCAGGAAAATTGTTCGGGATGCAAAGAAAAACCCACAAATAACTTCAGGTGAAATACAGGTCTCTCTGAAACCATGTGGTGTGGCTG
The DNA here is from genome assembly GCA_018402905.1 of Glandirana rugosa. NCBI lineage: Eukaryota > Metazoa > Chordata > Amphibia > Anura > Ranidae > Glandirana > Glandirana rugosa. Next base: position 518,321 of record BLSH010430654.1, read on the forward strand.
TTTCAAGATGCACAATAAGGAAGCACTTTAAGAAAGATGGGCTGCATGGTCCAGTCGCCAGAAGAAAGCCATTACTACACAAATGCCACAAAGTATCCCGCTTACAATACACCAAGCAGCACAGAGACAAGCCTCAAACCTTCTGGCACAAAGTCATTTGGAGTGATGAGACCAAAATTGACCTTTTTGGCCACAACCATAGACTCTACATTTGGAGATGAGTCAACAAGGCCTATGATGAAAGGTACACCATTCCTTATTGTTAAACACGGAGGTGGATTGCTGATGTTTTGATGATGTGTGAGCTACAAAGGCACAGGAAATTTGGTCAAAATTGATGGGAAGATGAATGCAGTATGTTATCAAAAAATACTGGAAGAACATTTGCATTCATCAGACAGGAAGCTGCGCATGGGACGTACTTGGACCTTCCAACGTGTCAATGATCTAAAACACAAGGCCAAGTCGACCTGTCATTGGCTACAGCAGAATAAAGTGAAGGTTCTGGAGTGGCCATCTTAGTCTCCTGACCTCAATATCAATGAGCCACTCTGGGGAGATCTCAAACATGCAGTTCATGCAAGACAGCCCAAGAATTTCCAGGAACTTTTTTGCCAAGAGGAATGGGCAGCTTTACCATCCGAGAAGATAAAGAGCCTCATCCACAAATACCACAAAAGACTTCAAGCTGTCATTGATGTTAAAGAGGGCAATACACGGTATTAAGAACTGGGGTATGTAAACCTTTGATCAGGGTAATTTGGTTAGTTTCTGTTGTCATTATGATTTAAAAAGAGTAAACACAGTTGATTGATAATAAATGGTTTCAGCCAAACACTAACCGCGAGTGAAAGAAACGTTTTTGTGTTATCATTCATATTCTCTGAAAAATGGCCAAGAAATCATAAATTCTGCAAGGGTATGTAAACTTATGAGCACAACTGTAATGAGTTAAACAAATGTCTTAGCTGAACATTACCCCCTGCACACCCCATGCATTACTCCCCCGGCTCGGTGACATGCAGAGTGGCAAGAGACTTAAAGCTGGCAACCCAATAAGGGCTGGTTCACACTTTTGTGAATACAAAAATGCAGATAAAAACCCATAGACACATAAAAATATACAGCGCAAACACAACATACGATACAGTTATGCACTCAAGGAAAATTAAAAAAAACCCTGCATAAATCTTAGAATAATAGAAGTGCAGCCCTAAGGTGAACAAGCGGTATGCATAAAATAGTCCATCAATATAAAAACATTGGAAAAGTATAGGATTAACCGCGCCCACTATTTAAAATAAGGTGTAGATTATATTAATCCTGGCTGCTCGCAAAAAACAATAGATCAAAAAATTGTTCAAAGGTAAAATCATATAAAGAATGCAGCGCCAAAAAAACAAGTTTTTAAAGGGTAAGAGATGAAATACACTACTATATGCAACACAAATGAGATGAGATAATTTAAAAGGAGTGGTGTGACAGTCTTAATGTCTCTTTCAAAACCCAATATGGACTCTCAAGTCCTGTACATCAGGGAATAACCCTTAAATATCCAAGGTAGAAACAACCAAGGGAGAGGAGAACATTCATTTGGAGATATGTTGGAATTCTTTTTAGGAATCACCGCCAGGCGAACATCCTAGTAATAATTTGTTTCTAGTAAAAGATGTGAGCTTACCAGACTCAGGTAGGTAATTCGCATGGGTCATTATCCGCTCTGCAGGTAATGGTGTCAGCAGGTCATCATGGACAGCAATGAAAGGGAAAATATCCGGGCAGCAAAGGCTCCAATCTTTCCCAAGAATGCTCGTGGAGGCTAGACTGGCCTCTCACCTCACTGATCCAACCCGCATGAATCAAACAGCTTCTCACAACCACCTAAGATGACTCAGAGGGTATCCGGCTTCATACCATGAGAAGCGAACTCCAGCATACATAAAAGATAATAAGAAATCTAGTGCTCTCCGTTTGACAGCGCAAGGACGTAACGCGTACGTAGGGGAGGAGTCACGTCTGACGTCACCCGTGGCCATCTTAGAGGAATGTGTTTGTACACACACGTTGAGGATCGCTTACACTTAGCTTAGAGTGCCTGACTTGTGAGTGTTTTTAAATTTGCTTATTTATCAATAAACTATCATGTGCACTGATGTCTGAACAGTGTGTACCAGATTTTCTTTTTTTTATGTGGCTGGAGCTGTGTGCAGGGAGCCTATGTTATGCTATGGGAATGCAGCAACTGTATAAACACAACTGCAAATTCTAACTTGACAGGCATGTGGGTGCATGTGTATGGCCCCAAACACAGACAGTGTGCTTTCGTGGCCACTCACCCACACCTGCACACCTGTCAAATCATGACCTGCGGATGTTTTACATTTTTTCAAAATGCTTTTTGGGGGGCAGTGGATGGTGTCAGTAGACAGTGTCAGTATTTTTTTACAATTTAACCACTTCACGCAAATCGAAGTACCCGTACGTCGGTCCGGAGAAGTTTATGTATCGCGTATAGCCTGCAGCTGCAGGCTATACCCGGTACCGTTTTTCCAGTTCAGCAGCCGCTCGGCCGTTATCCCAGGCAGCGGGAGGGGACATCCCCGCTCCCGCCGCCTTCCACCTCTCCTCCCCGGTCTCCCGTCCCACCGGTAGACCGGAGCGTCCATCTGGTGCGTCTGCCGGCTGCTAGGAGTTCTGAACAAAGCCGGAATCGGTTCTGATCGGGTCTCCTTCGTGATATTCCGGAAGCGTCATCACAACGTCACTTCCGGTTTACTCGACTGCCAAGGGCACTGATTTTAAAAAAGCGACAGTATTCAGAATCACCAATTCAGGTACCTGTCACTGATTATTACCGTCACTAGGGATGATTACATTGCTTGTGACAGCAATAAAAGTTATCAGATTTTTTTTTTATAAAGGAACAATGCTAAAAAAGCAAAATAAAATAAAAAAAAAAAATTCAAAGCGCCCACGTAGCAAAGAAAACGCATTTGTAAGTCGCTCCCACAAATGTAAACGGTGTTCAAATCACACATGTGAGGTACCGTCACGAACGTCAGAGTGTGAGCAATAGTTCTAGCAAAAGACCTCCTCTGTAACTCTAACCTGGTAACTGTTAACATTTTTAAAGCGTTGCCTTTGGAGATTTTTAAGTACCGTTGTTTGTCGCCATTCCACGAGTGTACGCAATATTCAACTGTAACATGTTTGATATCTATTTACTCTGCGTAACATCCTCTTTCACAATATACTAAAAAAATTGGACTAACTTTACTGTTTTCTTATTTTTAATTCAAAAAAGTGTCATTTTCAAAAAAAAATTGTGTTTAAAAGACCGCTACGCAAATATTGTGTGACATAAAATATTGCAATGCCCATCATTTTATTCTCCAGAGTCTTTGTTAAAAAATATATATATATATAATGTTTTGGGGTTCTAAGTAATTTTCTAGCAAAAAATACTGGTTTTAACTTGTAAACTACAAGTGTCTGAAATGGCTCCGGGGCTGAAGTGGTTAATGTTTTATTATTTTGTTCAAAATACTTTTGGGCGTGAGGAATGGGAGGCAGTGGACATTATCAGTAGAGCAGTGGACGGTGGCAGTAGCTTTTTTTTTTTTTTTTATAAGTTTATTTTTTGTTTACAGTTTTTTAAAATTGTTTTTACAATTTAAAGTGATTGCAAAGTCTCATTGTTTTCATACTTACCTGCTCTGTGCAGGTGCCTCTTCTGTGCTTGTGACCCCTCCCTCCTGTTGAGTGCCCCCACAGCCAACAGCTTGCTAGGGGAACACCCGAGCCGAGTCACAGCTCCCTGTGTTCATTCAGACACGGTGCCGCAGCGCAGCCCCGCCCCCTCTCTCCTGATTGGCTAGCCGAATTTGATTGTGTCTCAGCCAATCAGGAGGGAGAGTCTCGGACAGACTAGACACTCATGGGCATCGCTGGACAGAGATGGGGCTTAGGGGGACCGAGGGGGGCTGCTACACACAGAAGGATTTTTATCTTTTTTTTTAAATCAGAAAACTATTTTATTGTGTCACAACGTTATGTGTACATTAAATGAACAGTAATGCACCAAAGAATAGTCCTTCAGCATACAACATTAAACAGTATACATGTATACAGAGGATGATATCAGGAATAAAAAAGCCATGCCATACCATTGTTACATAAAATAAGGACACATTATTATTATCACCCGTTCTATTGTTCCTAATGTATACTCGTATTTGCCTAGGCTAAGCTGGTAGTTGATTAGTGACAGCATCTTAGATACAAAAACTATGTAGAAATGAATAAACCTGTCACCTTCCAATGGGAAGGTAAACCAACTAAATGTAGTGAAGTAATTATTACCATGACAACAGCATTTGCGCCGTTTAGGAACTTGGTTGATTAGCTAACCAGTGGGGCGAGGGAGCAACAGTTCTTCTAACTGTCCATGCCCACTTCAAGGACCCAGAGCCACCGGTATCATGATAGCCAGTGCCTACATGATCAGGGAGCATTAAGGGTTTTATATCTGGAGAACTCTCTCCAAGACCAGTTGAGGAGGTACCAAACCAGGGGTGTCCAGCCATGCCAAATCCTATAGAATTTATTTGGGGCTTTTATGTGTTGATACGTTAGCTTTTCTCTAATAATAATTACATTGACTTGTTCAATCCACTGTTTCATCATGGGGGCCTGCCATGATAACCCTAACCACTCTATCTGCTTATGTGCAATGTAAAATAGTCTGGTCACTGCTACATTACTAGGAGGAACAAACAATTCCTCATCTATTGCACCCAGTAGACAGCTCACCGGGTGGAGCGAAACAGTGGCTTGCTAAACTGATGATATAATATTAATCCCATTTTTCCAATATCTGTGTAATTTTGGGCAGCGCCATAGTAGGTGTATAAGGTCCCCACTGGCTCCCTCACATTTGGGGCACAGGGGTGACTCCCTCTTGCCCCATCTGTGAAGGAACACTGCTGTGTGGTACGATCTATGCAAGATAAAGAGTTGAGAAAGCCTTTAGGATGGGGAGACTGAGGTGGGCGTAGACTGTTGGCACAGGTCCCAGTCCTCACCACCTATCTCACCTAGGTCCTGCTCCCACCTACGCCGACAAGGTAGCTTGGCAGTTCCTGTGTCCTTGACAAAAGGGTCTGGTAGATTCATGAAATCATACCTTTTTAATCTGAGTGGTGAGGACCTCATTTAGTAATGGGTGTTCTGTTAGTACTAGCTTTGATTGACAGACCTGGGTGTGCAGAGCATGACGGGCCTGAAGATATCTATAAAATTGATGCTTCAGCAGTGCAAACTCGCCCTGCAGGTCCATAAAGGACTTTATGATGTTCTGGTTATATAGTTGGAATATGTATCTGATCCCTGAAATCTCCCAGGACTGGAAATCTTCTAGTTTACTCAGTTCTGAATAGTGAGGGTTGTTCCAAAGTGGGGTGAGTGTCATGAGACCTGATAGTCCCAAGCTCAGCTTAACTGCAGCCCAGAGCTTATTCAGCAGGGTTATTGTAGGCATTGAAACAGGGCACTTGGGAAGGCCCGCCTCAAGGCTAGAGACTCCTGATACATTGGGAGAATTATAGAATAGTAGCTTACGTATTGGGTCCTCAGTGTTATCTATCCCCCAACCACCCATGTTTTGAAGCTGTGAGGCCAGGAAATAAAGCCTGATATTGGGTACTGCCAAACCCTCCTGATCCTTATTATACTGTAGCATGGACAGTTTAATTCGGGCAATTTTCTTTTTCCAAATGAGTTACCTGTACCCCTAGGCACCTAAAGGAGGAGACCATCTGTAGACACTGAGCACATTCAGGCAAAGGGCCCTGCAACTCATCTAGGGGCAGGAGAGCCGATTTGCTCTGATTAATGGAGAAACCAGAGAAGGAACCAAATGCATTATTAGGGACATAATGTTCTGTAATGAGGCGGAAATGTCTCCCAGGTACTGGAGGGTATCGTTCGCATATAAATATATTTTATCCACCACTGGATCTCTTATGAAACCTGTGATTAATGGGGAGGTTCTGACCGTCTTGGAAAGGTTCTAATGCTAAGGCGAACAACAGGGGTGACAATGGGCACCCCTGTCTCATTCCTCTGTAGAGACGAAAAGAGTCAGAAAGGTCCCCCATTGATACGCAGCCTAGCCATGGGGTTTATATATAGCAATTGGACCCATTTGATGAAATTATCACCCAACCCAAAGCTCCTCAACACCTCCCACAGGTACAGCCACTCAACAATGTTGAAAGCTTTCACAGCATTGAGTGACAGCACAGCCCTATTGCCTGGGTTGTCCACTGGGATCTGCAGGTTGAGAAAACAATTATCTAATGTTCAGAGCTGTGGACCTGGATGGAATGAATTCCGACAGGTCCCGGAGAATTAGTTTAAGGACAACCGCCACTAGGCGGGTAGTCAAAACCCTGGCCAGGAGTTTAACATCTGTCGTCAATAAGGAGATGGGCCTGTATGAGTCTGGCAGGAAGGGGTCCTTGCCCGGCTTGGGGATAAGAATTATGGTAGCTTCCGTCATTGACGGGGCAATTGGCCCTGATCCAGGGCCTCTACTAGGATCTGCCTTAACTGTGGCAATAAGGAGTCAGCATAATTTTTGTATACCCCTGCTGGTAACCCATCCGCCCCCGGAGATTTTCCAGTGGGGGGTTGGGCCAGCGCCCCTATCAGCTCGTCGGTGGTGAGAGGGGCATCTAGCATGTCCCTATTAGCCCAAGAGAGCTGTGGCAAGGCACAACCTGACAGAAAATCCCTGGCTGCGCTAGGGCTTGAGGCCTTGGAGGAATATAGATCCGAATAGAAGGTCATAAAGGTTTGCATGATATCAGAGTGAGAATTCACCACCTTCCCAGACATGTCCTGTACCTCTGTGATGAAGGAGGAACCACTGTTGGACTTGGCCATCATGGCCAGCATATGTCCAGTGTTCTCTTCTTCCTAGAATTTTTACTGTAAGAAAAAGCGTTTGTTCTCCACTTTTGTTAAAGCCATTTGTTTGGCCATATGCTGTGACTTTAGCCACCGTTTTTCATTACACTCTATGGGGTTTCTAGATAGGTAATAATAGTGCAGTGCTTATTGTAATATCTCCAACCCCTCCAGGGGTACAGGAATCAGATGGGATGCCTATTGAGTCAGGATTCCCCCGGTCACCGAAATCATTCAGATCAATTGTGGCAATGCCGCAGGTAGCCCAACCCCCTCCAATGGTGAGACAATGGGTCCAGAGCCTCTTGCGTGTGGAGCTGCTGGCCGCCTATCAGCTCCTGTACCCCTGGAGGGGTTGGAGATATTTGCATTTTTGGTTTATTTATCCGGTAAGCCTTATATATGTTGGTGGTGGACCACATAGCATGAACTGCTACTGCTATTGATTGATGTGATTCAACTAACACTGACTATGTGAACAGCTGTCAGTTATTTCTATCTTGGGATCTGGCACTCTCTGGACTATTTTGACTTTAAGAGTAGGCTTTAGTTTGCAGGTTTTTTAGCTCCCAGAAATCATGCAGTCCCATCTGCACTAGAAGGCGTGCAAATGGAGTCTGACCACTCGCCGAAATCCAGCTAGAGTGGGCAGTTGTAAATTTGTCCAGCTCGTAACTCAGATAGTTATTGAAATCTCCCACTAGAGCGGGTATATTAGGGTGCTGGGCTAGGAAGCTCATCAAATTTTTTAGAACTCCTGTGTAGAAGGGAGGTGGTATATATACATTGGCTAAAATACAGTCTAAACCATCCAAATTACATCTTAAGAAGATATATCACCCTTCTTTATCTTTAGCATACTAACGCTCTGGGAGAATGATGAATATGTGGAATAGACTTGTTGGCTGAACAGACGGGCAGACAATTGCACTGACTGATCTGGTGACATGTGGGTTTCCTGCAGGCGAAATACAGAGGAGCGAAGTTGTTTAGCCACATGAGTTACAGCCAACCTTTTCACCCCATTTCCCAGGCCCCTCACATTCCAGCTAAGCACTATGTGAGACCCTGCCATAGTACAATGGGCGTGCATTCTGCACTTGCAAGGATTTTTATCTCATAGAATACATTAAGATAAAAAACATTCTCGTTCAAGAATGGTTTGAGGGGGTGGAGCTAATCCAAAATGGCCACCAAGCTCGAGTCAGCCACCATCATGGCAAGGAATCAGCACATAAGGTAGCGCCGAGTGCAGAGGCTTGGGAAGGCACCCGATAGCAACCGATGCTCAGATAAGTATTAAGGCCTGGAGAGGGGGGAAAGGAGAACCTTTCCCCCACGTGGACACACTACCTGTCTCTCTCTGCTTCGCTCTGCGAGCCCTCCCCTCCTATGCCAGTGGGAGAAGGAGGACGGTGATGTGAGCAGGGAGAATAGAAGCGGGTGAGCCAAGAAAAGGGGACGGCGATCGTAACACACGACTGTCATACTCCACGCCGACCCAGGCTGCATGGAGGGAGGACAGTGACAGCAGAGATGAACATACTGCCAGAGCGGTACCTAGGGTCGGCTGAGGAGGCCTGCCCCACACTCCTGTATAGGTGAGTGAGGTCAAACGATGGCCGACAACACGGACAGACCCTGACCGAAAGCCTCTGGGAAAGGCATGCTGGAAGGGGCCTGGAGAAGCTGGGAGAATTGCCAGTGAATTGCCTGCAAAACCCACCCAGCAAAAGAGAATGGCTGAAAGTGCACATATACTACTACAATATCCCTTTCGGCTGGAGACATACAAAGGAAAACAGAGCATTCTTAGGAGGAGTCCAGGAACAAAAGCAATTAACAATACCCCATGTATCCTGCGACCGAGGGGTAAGTGTGGAACCTCTGCTAAACTTAATATAGCAAACACTGAGATATAAAGACCTATATCACCCATATCAACTATTTAAGATAACAGTTGAATATATTGAGAAGGGGATATAGGCCAAAGATTTGAGGTTACACTACAGCACGGACTATACTGATGCACAATAAGATCTTAAAATGGCACCCAAAGGATCACAAACACAGAAAGGGGGAACAGCAGGAGTCACAAGTAAAAACACTCCAAAGGCTCCTAAGACTGAGGCTATACAGGCATCCCAGAACACAGATATAAAAGGATATTTTCAACAAAACCAGCAGCAGGAAGAACTATTGAATTCTTCAGAATCAAGTGTAAGCCTAGATTCAAGCATTAGAGAGGCACAACAATCCTGTGATAGCTCCCTCTTAAATGCACAGCAGGGTATGTCAAGAAAAAGTTAAGCAAAAAGAGACTTGGAAACTACAGGCCTGTATGCAATCACTACCTACAAGGGATGATATGGACAAATATATTCACAGATATGAGAAGTGGAGATACAAACACTCAAAACTTCTATAGGTGAGGCTAAAGGGAAAGTAAAAGGGCTGGAGCAAAAAATAATAACCATCAATCAGAAATTAAAGCAACATGAGAAAAAAAAATCAGGAGCTTGATCAATGTCTTAAATACATTATTGCCACCATAGACAATTTGGAAAATCGAAATAGGAGACAGAACATAAGGATTAGGGGACTTCCAGAAGCGACAGGACCCGAGGACCTAATCCCAACACTACAGGGTGTTTTCAACACATTGCTACAGCGTTCACTTACAGCCGAATTGATAATTGACCGGGTCCATAGATCATTAGGCCAAAAGAAACTGGATTCAGCAAAACCAAGAGACGTGATATGTAACGTGCATTATTTTCTACTAAAGAACAGATTATGATTGCCGCCCGGAAACAGAAAACCATTGATTTTGATGGGGCACAAATATCTCTATTTCAAGACATTTCAAAATATACTTTAGCCCTAAGAAAAGCACTCAGACCCTTATTGGAAGTATTGAGGGAGAGAAACATTTTATATAGTTGGGGGCTTCCTTTTCAGATTTTTGTGTACCAAAAAAAGTAATTTTTTGGGATATAACAGATCTCCCAGCTTTTCAAAAAAAACTTCAGATACCAGAGATAAAACTACCACTATGGCCTCAGAACTATGAGGATTTGATCAACAGATTCCTTGGAAGATAAAGAGGACGGGGTTCTGGGGGGGTTATGGGGGAGAGGAAGGGGGTGAGGGAGGGATTACAGGAGATATTTGTAACAAGATAGGAAAAATGAATTCCCTTTTTTTTTTCTTTATGCTAGGGCATGATATTTATAATATAAGAAAAACATGAAGGTAAAGGGAAAAAAAACACAATAGGGTTGACAGTAATAATTGTGAAGGGTGAAATTGTCCCCTTTTTTTTCTTCTTTTTCTTGAGACGCAGTATTTTTTATTAATATCATATAATACACATAAGGGAGAATGAACACAAGAATGATGGTAATGACACTTGTAATTATTAACAGGGGCAATTGTATAGGTTGCCCTTTTTTTTTTTTGAGACACAGTTTTTTATTACACACAAGACTGATAACAATGACACTAGTAATTATCAATGGTGGTAACTATATAGGCTGCCTTTTTTTTTTTTTTTTTGGAGATAAGGTATTTTATAAAGGTCATATGAATGGAGATATGGGGGAATGAACACGTGAAAGATGGTGATGGGAGTGTTAAAGTGTTAATTACAAATGAGGGTAACTATATATTTTTTCTTCCTTTTTTTCTAGGAGGGGGCATTCCCCTTCCCTCTTTTTTTTTTCTACTTCCTTTTTTTTTCTACTTCATATAAAAGTATACAATACACGCATGGGAGACTGAACACAAAAATGATGACAATGATATTTGTAATTATTAATGATGGCAACAATATAGGATGTTTTGGTGGAACCTTCTTTTTTTTTTCTTTCTCACTATATAAGTCTGCACTTTGTATTATTGATAATATGTACTAGATTTTGGATTGTAATATAAAGGTATTACACTTGGAGGTCCCAGATGGGCTGACACCACGGTTCTATAAAGTATTTAAAGAAAGTTTGATCCCTATATTAATGAAGACATTTAACTCAGTCTCTGCCTCTCGACCCTTCACCACCCAGGGGATGGAAGCACAAATATTGCTTATTCCTAAACCTGATAAGGATGGAGGAAACTTTAAAGCAATGGGGGATAGGTCCCCAACTTTACAAAGAATCATGATGTTATATCATAACCCTACAGCTAGAGTACATACGAATGGGATGTTATCGGACCCAATTGAGATTTAGAACGGAACTAGACAGGTTGTCCCCTGTCCCCCCCCCTTTTTTTTTTTTAAACAGTATTTATTGGAGTTTTCAAAGTGGGAACATTACAACTTTCTCCAATACAAGAAGCCATACAATCCTTCAGCAATCAGTTTGTAATAAGTTTTGTGATTAAATTGTACTTAAAATGCATACAGTTTTCATCTTAGCAACTTATAGGTATCTTTACCTGCCTTAAGAAGAAACAGAAGAGGAAGCCTTACAATACTTCAAAACTTATGATGAGCAGAGGGATACCCAAACAGTCGCTCAACAAATGAGCTAGGTAGATGCACCACAAGAGCTTGCCCACCACCCCTTTGGGATCCTGCTGTGGTCCATCCACTTACTCCCGTAAAGCCCAACCCTCCAGCTCCTCCTTAGACTGGGTAACAGTAACTCAAATCATTTATGTACTTCCTCTTGTTAAGTTATAGCCTTCCTCTGCCATCACAATGTCTCAACGAGAATGAAACAATCAGCTGCCATCAATAACCATAATCAGAAATAGAAAAGAAAAGAAAAGAAAAGAAAAAATGAAAAGGGAAAAGCAGAAGATAACCTGTTCAAGGATGCCCAGGCAGGTCCCCCCCCCCCCCAGTCATTCGAGCACCATACTGTGGTGTTGTTAGATAGTGACACCCATATACAATGCCCACAGTTCTCAGACGTTCCTAAAGATACCCATTGTATCTTGAATAGTGTTGGCTATTTTCTCTTGAGCCATCAACCTAGAGGTTTTCTGTTTCGCTTGTTGGTAGAAAACTGATGTGGTTTTCCAGTTTTTGGCAATCGATAGTTTTACTCCCAACAAGACAAACATTATTAGAGCTTGAGAACACTTGGGCAAGCCTGGAGTCAAGTGATTTAACAGTGCTATTGACGGGCTCTGATGAATAGACAATCCTGTCAGTTTGCGTATCAGCCTAAAAATAGAATTCCAGAACGTCCTAATCCTGGGACATTCCCAGAAGATATGTAGGATAGTACCCCGGTGGCCAAAATCTCAAAAACCTAGGAGCGAGGCCGAAACAAACATCTTCGCCAGTCTCGTGGGTACCATGTACCATCTTGTAATAACTTTAACATTTGCTTCCATCTGGGAAACGTTATTTATACCTCTGAAAGATTTATAGAAAATAGAATACCATGTGTCCAAGTCCCAGTCCAGCTCGAGATCCCTTTCCCAACTAGTCATGTAGGGTGCCTTATCGTCAGGTTCAGTCAAGCCCTTGTATATCAGGGAAATTGCTCCCCTCATGTCCATTACCTGAGAACACCATTGTTCGTATGGGGTAATTTGTATGCACTTAGGTTTATCTGGCCATATTGAATGAATAAAATGTGTGATTTAATTTAGCCTAAAAGATTCAGACTGTGGCATGTCCAATTTGTTAGTGCAATGTGTACAGGAAAGGGGCCCACTAGGATTGACAAAGTGTTCAATCCCGAACAGGCCCTTATTGAGCCACCATTTAAAGGCCTTAATGTCTTCCCCCGGGGGGGGGGGGGGAATTGGGGATTATTGAAAAGGTGTGCCAGCGGGTGCCAGCTAGAGGTAACCTTATTCAGTTTGATTATGCGATCTTGAACAACCAGTGAATGTGAAAGAGTGGGTGCCAGAATCGGCGGGTGCAGTTTTGGAGAGCACCATGCCAGATAGTCTGGAGTGTGATTCGGGATAGCCTCCTTCTCAATTGAAACCCAATCTGGTTTGACATCTTTAGAGTAGATACTGTAACTGAAAAACTGAGCTAACTGTGCAGCTATTTAGTACCACCAAATATTAGGCAGGCCTAAATCCCTTAAACTCATACACATAAATATAAGGAAAAGTGCTAGTGCAAAAAATATCAAAAAGTGCAACAATATGTATAAGGTGCAAGAGTCCTCTTTAAATTGAAGCAGCTATGATGTTTTCAAAACCAAAGTCCTCCACCACTGATCACCGCATGCATGTGCACACTTTGGGGGCTCACCAGAAATCAGAAGGTATAACGGCTCATCTTTCCACAACAAGAGGGCTCATCAACTTCTCAAGGGTCACCTCCACAAGGACTCGGTACACAGAGATCAGAGGCCTAAATCCCCTTTTGTCTTGGGTCTGTATAGAACTTGTTTTGAGAACCGATGTCCCTTACTTCCCCAGATAAATTTATTAATTGCTATTTGTAATGGCATTAACTGCTGTTTGGTTACCGGTATAGGCAATGACCGAAACACATAAAGTATGTGAGGAAGAAGTGTCATTTTTATCGCGTTTACTCTGCCCAACCAAGACAACCTCAAGGAGGCCCAGTGCATTATATCTCTGTGTAATTTACTAAAGAGTGGAGGAAAATTACTTTTATACAACTTGCCAAAAGCAGGGGACAGATTAATGCCTAAGTATGGAATATGTGTGCTAGACCAAACAAAAGGAAAGTTGGTTTTCAATTGATCCAAAATTGCAGTCAGAATATTCACATTGAGAGCCACGGATATGGAAAAATTTACTCTGAGGCCTGAAACGTTATTAAACTCGTCAAGTATTCATAGCAGGTTTGGTGTGGTTGTTATCAGAGAGGTTATAAATAGAAGGACATCATCAGTGAATAAAGCGCACTTATGGGTTTTTTGTCCACACAATACCCCTTTTATATCTGGACATTCTCTCAACGCTATGGCCAGCGTTTCTATCACTAAAGCGAATAGTATAGGGAACAAGGGGCATCCCTGCCTGGTGCCTTTTTCTATCTGGAAAGTATCTGAATACTGCCCACAAAATCTCACACGCGCCATTGGTCTAGCATAGAGTGCCTTCAACGTACTTATAAAATTCGGACCAAAACCCCATTTATCTAATAGCCTGAACATACAGTATATTGCCAAGGTACCGAGTCAAAAGCTTTGTGTATTTCTACCGACAGTAGATAACCCTCCTGAGGTGAGCCCCTACCCCATCCCGACTTCATTATCAATAAAATATAAATTTCTCTCCTCACCTGGTCAGGCCTCTGTCTGCCTGGGATAAATCCCATCTGGTCTTTAGGGATGTAATCTCCAATAAATGTAGCTATACGGTTGGCTAAGACCTTTGTCATGATTTTCAAATCATTATTGATTCATGAGATTGGTCTGTAATTGCTCACTTTGCTTATGTCTTTACCCAGTTTGGGGATGACTGAAATAAATGCTAAGTTGTTTGCTGCATCTAAAGATTGACCCTTTCTCAGCGCATTAAAGAGCCTGACCAGGTAAGGAGCAAGGATCGTGGAGAATGTCTTATAATATCGATTTGAAAATCCATCAAGGCCTGGGGCAGAATTATGTTTTAATTCCTTGATAACCTTAAGTATCTCGGCCTCTGTAAAAGGCGATTCCAAGGTCGTTTTATGCTCGGCCTCAAGATGTGGGAGAGAGATTACCTCCAGGAAGGCCTCTAGTCTAGATTTTTCGACCACGCTATTATCTGTATATAATTTGGAGAAGAAGTCCTGGAAAGTGTCCATAATAACAGGCAGATTTTGTGTTAAGGCACCAGACAGGGATTTAATTTATTTAAACTTGGGGGTGAGTTTTGCAGCTAGGAGCGTGCCTATCTTATCTCCAGAGAGATAATAACGGCCTCTCGGCCAATTCAAATATTTCTCTGCTGAGGACGTCAATTCTAAGTTAAGGGAAAGCTTGGCCCTGTCAAGTCTGGATAGGGTAAGATTAGTGGGCTTTTGTTTGTGTGCTTTACTCGCGCTACGGAATTCTTCCTCAAGCTTTAAAATATTGATTTGATGTTCTCGTTTAAGCTTGGCTCCCAGCTGGATCAAGGAACCCCTGATGACTGCCTTATGCCCTCCCCACAAAGTACTAGGGGATATGTCTTCAGTATCGTTAATTAAAAAATATTCTTTAATATCCTTCTCAATTAGTGTGCAGTGATTGGCTAATAAGGATTCATTGAGGCACCAAGTCTTAGGTTCCTCTGATTTTTTGATTTGAACAATATTTATTAGCACCATAGCGTGATCTGACCACACAGCTTCACGTATCTTGGCCTTAATAACTGAAGAAATGTCACTTGTAGGAATAAATGTGATCTATCCTTCCGTAGGTTTTATGGGGTGCTGAGAAATGGGTATAATCTTTCGCGGAGGGATTTAACTCCCGCCAGATATCAACTAGCCCAAGCGAATGAATAAGCTTGGCAATTTTCAGGCCTTGTTTCGGGGGTCTCTTACACCAGAACTTTCTTGAGGTTGTTTTATCTAGCATTGAGTCAAATGATACATTAGTATCACCCCCCAGCACCCCCCTCCCCTCAAGATGAGGGGAAATTGTTTTAAACATTTCTGTAAAGAAGCCTGCCTGTCCTTTGTTGGGTGTATAATAAGAGATCAAGGAATACATTTGATCCAAAATCCTCCCCTTAACTAAGATATATCGTCCCTCTACATCGTTAATCACCTGGATGACACTACACTGAACTCTTTTGGAGAAGAGGATGGCCACTCCTCTTTGTTTTGTGTCTGCGTTGGCTAAGGAAAATACAGGATATTTTTGGTGAAGAAATTTGGGATTGTAGCTTTTGGGGAAATGGGTTTCTTGCAGAAATAAAATATCTATGTGTTGGGAATGATAGCCCTGTAGTGCCTTGCGTCTCTTTACTGGGGAGTTCAAACCTTGTGTGTTGGGAGAGCCCAATCGCAAGACCCCCACAGATTGATTTGTGTCAGACATGGACATGAGGGGAGAACCCTATCATAAAAAAGTCACCTACCCCAACACCCGTAAAACAGATTCCAATATGGACTGGGAGCTTCAGACGCCGATCCTTGAATTGCCGTAGAACTGGGAAGGTCCACCTGAGCAACCCCGGACAGAGCCCGCTAGATAGATGGTAAAAAAAATACCAGGTTAACTTCTGCATGGATAGATAACAGGGAAAGAAGAAGATTGAAGGAGAAAAAGTGAGGACTTGATTATAGCAGACAGATAAACAAAAGCATATTTCAAGTTTGACAGTTTTCTGAAGATATATTCGAGGAGGGAGTCGGTCCTGAAAAGGACCCATTCCCACCCAAAGAGGGCCGGGACCAGCCCAGGCCCTCTCCAGATCTCCCTGAGAGAGATCTGACAATAGTGCAACCTCTAACGGGTTGCTATCCTGTCGTCACCAGGGGTAGCGAGTCCTCTGATAACCACAGGAGGAGGGGAATGTGGTTCCGCCCTGACCATGGAGGTCTCCCAGACTATTTATTCAAACAAACAATATCAACCTAAAAAACTTTGAACTGATAACCTGGGGGATAAAAACAAAAGAGACCCACAAAATCAAGGAATGAAGTGGGACACGGGCAAAAGGCCAGATGTTCCACTTTAATCCAAATAGACTGTAAAGTATTTTCTGTCCAAAGTCTCTGGTTCTAGTGCATTATGGAGCATATGGATGCATTCAGGAAACCCAATTAGACCTTTTCCTCATAAAAAGGAAAGTGAAGTATAGATTATCTGTACTAACTTCCAGGGTCTGAGACTGAAGTGTTGAGCTCCTAACATACTGCTGATACTCAAAATGGTATAAAAATCTTTAGAAAAATGGGGGGGGTTCTGTTTCCCCTCTCATAATAGTCACCAACTATTCTAAAAGGAGGGATCACAGAACCCAGAGTCAAAAGTCAGAGACAGAACCCAGAGTCAAAAAAAATAAAAAAGTAAGAGGAACCTAGAAGAAAAATTAGGCCCTGGGTTTATAGAGTCAAATTGTTGCTCATTTGGCAACAGCCAACAGGTAGGGAGGAATAAACATCCAGATAATAGACTGGAATTTAAGGAAAATTTCCACAGAAATCAGGGATTGTCACAAACATCGCGGAATCTTGGAATCCCTTTGTCTTTTGGGTTGTTGCTTGTTCCAAAGCAGGGAGAGCGGGCTGCCAGGTGGCGGTCTCGTCGAGGTGCTTTCCCTGTACCCCCTTTTATATATATTAGTTATGGAGCACTTAACAAGGGCCATCAGAAAGAATGTGGACATCCAAGTAATAAAAGTCAGAGATAAAGAATATTAAATGTCTGTATATGAGGATGACATATTGCTATATATCTCCAACCCAGTGGTGTCAATGCCCAATCTTATAAAGGAATTAGATCAATTTGGGGTAGTCAGCAATTTTAATCACTTGCCGACCGCCAACCGCAGGTTGACGGCGACAAGGTGGCTCGATATCGCAAACCGCCGTCATACATGCACTGTGAGCGCGCGCGCCGCCCGAGGCGCGCTCCCGCACTCACTGTGTTTGGGGGGGCCAGGGAGCGGGTGTGGCGGACTCGATCTCTGCCAGCTACCTGCGATGCCCCCCCCCCCCACAGTGAAAGAACTGAGGTCCATGTAAGTAAACACGGATCTCCGTTCTGTGTGAGGGGGAAGGGCTGTGATCACAGCCTTCCTGTAAATGGAAGCTGTGTTCACTCCCCTTCCCCTGCCAGTCAAACACTGTCACAGTTAGAACACGCCCAGGGAACACAGTTAACCCTTACAGCGTCCCCCCCCAGGTTAACCCCTTCACTGCCAATGGCATTTACACAGTAATCAATGCATTTTCATAGCACTGATCGCTGTATAAATGCCAATGGTCCCAAAAAAGTGTCAAAATGGTCCGACATGTCCGCCCCAATATTGCAGTACCGCTAAAAATCACAGATTGCCGCCATTACTAATTAAATAAATAAAAAATTTAAAAAAAATAAAAACCCCAGAAATTAATTCTCATCATCCGTAAACGTGGCCACTTTTGCGCAAACCAATCAATAAACGCCGGTTGCAATTTTTTTTTTATCACAAATATGAGGAAGAATATAAATCGGCCAAAACCGTTGAAAAAAAATGTTTTTTTACTTTTTTTTTTGATTTGTATTTTAGCAAAAAGTAAGAAATGTGTGTTTTTTTGCAAAATTGTCGCTCTTCTTTTGTTTATAGCGGCAATCAGAAATGACGCAGCGGTGATCAAATACCACCAAAAGAAAGCTCTATTTGTGGGAAAAAAAGGACGTAAATTTTGTTTGGGTACAACATCGCAGGACCGCGCAATTGTCAGTTAAAGCGACGCAGCGCCGAATCGCAAAAAGTGCTCTGGTCCTAAAGTGTGAAATCCTTCCGGGGCTGAAGTGGTTAAAGTCAACTATGATAAATCTGAAGTTAAATATTTCAATATTAAATAATAACTGGCAATCTTTGCAAACCAATTTTCCTTTTACATGGCAAAAATCAGCATTGAAATACCTGGGAATTTTTATTCCCTGGGACTTGAACAAAATATGGGACCTGAACTACTCCCCGATGATTAATAAAACACTGAAATTACTCAAGGAGTATGATAAAAGCAAATTTTCATGGTGTGGTAGAATTTATATAGTAAAAATGGACATGCTACCTAAGTTGCTATATGTGTTCCAGGCAACACCGATGATTTTTCCAACGGCAGTGGTAAATCATCTGAATAGGGCAATAAGGGAGTTTATTTGGGCGTATGGATTAAAAGAAGTATACTGATTAAAAATAAAAAGGAGGGGGGTATGTCTCTTCCAGATATTAAACTGCATCTGCAATCAGTCTTTATAACAAGAATAGTAGATTGGTTTCACAATGTTGAGAGTAAACAATGGGTGGGTCTGGAAGACGATATTAGTGCACAGGGGTTGAGATCTATCCCATGGGTCCCGAAAAACATGAGACCCGGAAAGGATGTTATCCCTTCCTTTGTATTTCATACACTTAAGGTATGGGATACTTTACTGAAAAAGGAACTGTTAACAACTAGAATAGGACCAATGATGCCTTTATTCTCAAACCAGGAATTTCCACCTGCATTAGAAGCCCAAGTATTTTTTACATGGAAAAGGGAAGAAGGAAAGAGGGTTGCTCAGACTCTGGTGAATGGAAAATTTCCCTCATTAGAATCTTGGGGAGTACAATATAGAAATAGGTTGATGCAATGCAAACCGCTCCAAACTTTTATTAACCATCTTATGCAGAGGGGAATATTGGATAGAACGTTGACAGAGTTTGAGCAACTACTTGTACAAAAAGAAAGACCCCTTCATGTAATGTCCAATATATATAAAAACTTAATAGAGAGAAAGATGGACTGTAAACTACCATACATTATTAAATGGGGAGAACTAGAGAGAGAGATCCCCATGCCAAAATGAAAGAAAGCAATCAGCTTAACCCATAATATGACATTATCTGCAAAGTTTCAAGAGAGGAACTACAACATTTTGACAAGATGGTATCGGTGCCCGATAGGCATGCATAAAATCAGCAAGGAAAACCAAGCAGTATGTTGGAGATGCTTAAATGGAACTGGTAATATGTCACATATTTGTTATGAATGTCTGGTGGTCCAACCGTTTTGGGCAAAGATATTTGATATATACAGGAAGGTAAAAAGGTCAGTTTTACAAGTGTCAATTATTCCTGGATCAATAAAAGATATTAGAAAAAATACATTGCAACATATGCTAGTGGCAGCACGGACAGTAATAGCCCGTAACTGGTGTAAAAGGGTGGAGCCTTCTATAGGGGACTGGGTGTGCGAGATGTCTGAAATGCGTCTAATGGAAGTAACTCTCTAATGGAAGAGTTTAGGAAATCAACAAAACTTACAGAATACTTGTAGTAGTAACAAGAACCCTCTGTTTGGCTCCCCTCTCCTTTCCCTTCCTCCCATTTTTTTTTGGTGGGGTTATGTGAATTGTGTGGGCGTTGGCATGTTGGTGTGAATGTAGTAGGCAGCTTTTTATTAAAGGAACACCCATATAGGAAATAAGAGAAAACGGTATATAAAAATCTGGTAATACTGAGAAAAGATGTCATAATAAAAAGGAGAGAATTAAATAAGGATATGTAGTAGGTAGATAGATTCCTGCTAAAAGTAAAAGTAGATTCTACATGCGGTAGTTAAAAGGTGTAGGTACATTTGTGAAATGTCAAGCTTCCTTCTGTATGTGATGTTCTGTTTTGTATGTATGTAAAATTATAACATAAAATAAAGATTGAAACAAGATAAAAAACTTTCTGACTTTACAACCCCTTTAATGTTTTACTCTTTTTCTTTTCATTTTTTGAACAATGCTTTTTGGGGGAAGGGGGCAGGGGATGGTGTCAATAGAGCAGTGCACGGTGGCATTCATTTTTTTTTTACATATATATTTTTTATTTATTTGATTTCGTTATTTTAGTATTTTTTTTGCAAGTTAAGTTTTTATCATTTATTACAATTTTTAAACAGTCCTGTTGGGGGGCTTTGGTGAAATATCAGGTGTCTAAACAGACCCCTGAAGTCTCACTTTTGAGACAGAGAAAGGGGTTGAGTAAACATTTCCCAGTCCCTTTCTCTATAGCCTCAGCTGCACTGAAGATGAATGAACAGGAGACAGAAGTTCCTGTACATTCACAAACTGAAGAATAGTAAACACAGTGATCAGCACCAACTACTGACTCTGTTCATTCAGAAAGGAAGGGGATGATAAATTACATATTTAACAGTCCCCACCTCCACTCTCTACACCCCCACAGCAACCGGCAGGAGGAAGCCAGCAGCACTACGGGGGCAAAAGGAGGGCCAGGAGAGCACCCAGGGAGCCCAAAAAGCAGGGGGAATCCAATGGATAGTTGAGGGTGATCAGTGAGGCGGGGGGGGGGGCAACTACAAGCACCGATCTCCCTGTATGGCTTTCCATGAAGCAGCTGAAAGCCACGGGAGGAAGAAAAGGAGAAACGGCTTTCAGCTACTGCATGGAGAGCTGTACAGGGAGATGGGTGAATGACACTGCCCCCCCCCACCATTCCGGTCACCCCCAACTATCAGATTTCCCCTGCTGCAGGGGGTAACAGGAGCATCTTGTTGGGCCCCTATCGGCTCCAAGCTCTCAGGCAGTGCCTGAGTACCCGAATGGTCAGTCTGCCCCTGTTGGGCCCAATGCGATACTGAAGTTAAATACAACTGAGGGTTCCTGTGCTTTATTTACACTGTAGTTTCTTTTACTGTTTTTGCAATATAAAGGATTACAATAATTACAAATTTACAGTATCTATGTTTTATGGATTTCATGGTTAATCAGATTTTATTTAGGCTTACCTACATTTATACTGCCACAAAAACTGTGGAACATACTGTATTATATGTAAGAGTGATCAAATCAGTTGCAAATCTTGCTGGTTATGGCAAAAACAATGAAAGAATAGTGATACAGAATGTAATTGAAGCAGAGTGCGCATGTAATAGCAGTATAGGATAAAATATACTATAGCTGTTTAGGGAACAAAATGCAGCGAGTCCTGCACATAGCCACTGGGTATTTGGTGAAAATTGGGAACTTTTAAAGAAGAGAGCATTTGTCAAATTATTTTAATAGTCATTTGTGCATGACTGCAAGACACTAATATTTACAATGGCTGCATGTTGAGAATCTCCTTCTTCGCTGAATGTCTGACAGTAAAAGTAAACTGCTAAAAGTTGGATAAACTTAAATATTTTTACTTTTTCATTTAATCACCCTCATTCTCTTGTTGATGTATTATTGAAATGAATTTGGAGAGGATGGTTAGCTGATTAATTATGATAAAATGTATTTTTTGGGACTACATGCTATTTTGTGCAATGGCTCTAAAGATGGAAGAAATGAGTAATGCTAGTGTGCTTTTTGACATTTGAACAATTTCTCTCGGCAAACTCCAGATAGGAAAACCTACTGTAATTCTTCGACTACAGTGATTAACGATGGAAATAAATACGTTAAAGGGAATGTGTTACTTTGAGATAAGTTGCCTGCTTTATCAACTTCAGAATAACGTGACTCATGCAGCCGTAAATTATGGCATTTACATTAGCAAAACATCTGTGCTGCTGGGAAATTAAGAAGCTTAAAAATACAAAAACTTCACTGGGTAATTACCCGCACTGAAGCCAGTGTTTGCTGGCTGCAGTTAAACGCTACACTTATGGGAACATATATCTATACTTGAATTCCAATGGATGAATGCAAATATTAAGTTCCAGCTTTGTTTAATTTGGAAAATTTAAACTTTATGGACCATTACAAATGAGGTTCAGGATTTCAATTCACTGTAAATGTAATGGTACAAAAATAGTACTACAATCATCTAATGTATTTGGTGACCAAATGTTATAATAACATAGAAGTGCAGTACAATGATGTTTACTATGACTATTGTTACTGTTGTTTGCAGCTGTCAAACGCCCATTTTACAGGTGTTTGACAAATTTTTCTGCCCTAAATACCCCTCTATGTTAGCCTATATATCCATTCACACATATGCATTTACAGGCTTTAAGAGGCAGGGGTGTTTAGGGGTAGAATTATGAATGCACCAAAATTGCATTCAGGAGAGGAGCATTTGAGCATAAAAATGCCTAATGTGCCTAAACGCATGTGAACATATCTAAACGTACCTAAATGTTAGGTGAATTTAGTGCTATATTTCAATGGGCAGACTAAATTGAACACATATACAGTTATTATGCCTAAATGAGTTTGAAAAATTTGCTAATTTTTTTTTTCTATCAGAAAAAGGCATTCAGAAACCTAGCGTGCAGTAGGCCTTAAAGCGATTGTAAAGGCTTCTTTTTTTTTTAAATTAATGTAACAATCATGTTATACTTACCTGCTCTGTGAAATGGTTTTACACAGAGAAGCCTTGAACCTCCTCTTCTGGGGTAGCCCACCAGCTCTCTCGCATCCTCCTCCCACCCCCATAGCAAGCCACTTGTGAGCTCGCTCCTTAGCCAGACTGTGTGTGTCCATTCACACACAGAGCCCCCTGCTCCTTCCTCACAGGATTTGATTGACAGCAGCAGAAGCCAATGGCTCCCACTGCTGTCGCTAAGCCTGTGGGGAAAGAGGGAGAGCAACATTGCTGTTCTTGGGCACAGTGGTGAATCAAGATAGGGTTCAGGCAAGGGGGGACTGGTGGAGGGCGAGTTGACCAAGGAAGGTTTTTTACTTGTAGCGCCCCCATACTGAGTGGGTGCTTTTAGAAGTGGATTTTTGCTAGGAGAGGCAAATTTATCCAGGCCTGACAGAGGTGCAGACCTGGTTGTTTTGATTTGGGCAGCGGAGTGGCCCAGGGAGAGCTGGAGGCTGCAGGAAGGAACACCCCTTGATTACTCCTCCCCTTTGGGTCCAGAAGGCTCTGGAGAAAGGGGATGGATGAGGAGGTGTAACTTTCTGAGGTATGTTAAGGAGCCCTGACAAATCTCCAACCTGGATTAGCAGGGGGCAGGCTGTGGTCTGCCCAGCTGGGGGGAGAAGGGTGGAAGAGTGGAGATGTAGCAGAGGTTGCTGAGGCCTCACCTGGGAGCCCCTAGTCTGCGGGGGGTGACCTTGAGGCCTGGTGGCTCGGGTGCAGCCAGGAGGGGAGAAGAGATCCTGGAGCACCACTAGGGAGCAGGAGAGCAACAGAGAGACTACAGTAAAGGCTCTTTAAAGGATCCACCGGTGGTGTTGTTGTCAGTGAGTGACCACCCTGGGAGCTGGAAAAGTGGACTGGAGCAGGCTGGGTGGGTACAGTGGACAGCCTGTGGAGGTCAGAGGGCTGGGCAGAGGAGCAAGCCAGAGCAGCCAGGAAGGCTGAGGTGGCCTGGAAGAGGATGGGCTGGGAGCAGGAGTCCATCCAACCCTAGCTAGCACCAATGTACTCAGCTACAATTTGAGGGCCTGTGGCCTTACATTCTGAGGGCCCATGGCCCTTGCCTGTAATGGGCGGTTCGGAGGTCCTGCAAACAGAGACGCGGGCCTCACCATGTGCTAGCTAGGTCAGTGGAAGATGTAATGGAGGCCTGATAAATATCCTTTCAGGTCTCATCTGTGAGAACTAAGTGTGGGCAGTAGAGAGGAACCAAAGAGAGAAGTAAAGGATTGTAACTGTCAGTAAGCGTTGTGCTGGAGAGGAGTGTATATACTGCGGTGTATATAGAAGGTCCTGTGTTTTGATCCATTGGGCATCCCACAATCACCCCTACCCCATCCAAGTTTTATCCCCCAATAAAACAAAAAAAAACAAAGTATTGACCTGTTCCGTGACTCCGGATGAAAGAACAAATGTGTGGTTGAGGGCAGAGTGACCGATGAGCCACAACTACCAGCCACCCCTAAGGGGACCATTGGCTACGTACCTTAATGCAGAGAATGTATTAAGGTGCAAAAAAACCTCCTTCCTTTACAACCACTTTAGAGTGCTATTAAACTCAAAACTTCCCTCTTAGAAGTCATATTTACAGTATAACGATGCCCTTTTATTTTTATTGTTTACCTTTTCTTTTTTCTTCTTATATATTTAGATAAATAACTGATTGATCGTACAGCTTCTGTCCTCCCTCTTGCATTGCATTGCGTATGCGCCACAATGTCTCCTTTTCAATGCTTTCACCTCCTTGTTTTTTAGTTCAAGCTGTCCCACTTGACATTTTGCGTCAGCTAGGTGAGCAGATCCAAAGTTAGGGCTGGGGGCTTCACTAGTAGTTTTCAGTGATTAATATGGGTTTTCCCTTGCTGGTTACTGGTCTTATGTTTCACATAAAGTATAGGCTTCAGGGGCAGTTCACAGCAATGTACAAGGCATTAAAAAAGGTATTTAGAAAAAATGTTTTAAACTGTGAGACAGGCATCAATGCATAATGCTACGTAGACATGATATAAAGCAAACATGGTGGCAGTGGGTTTAATATCACTTTAACTTAACTTGAGTTTTATCAATCCATTTTGTACCAGAGATAATTATCCTAATGGTATAAGATAAGTAGTTGATGTTTGGCACAGCCTTTCCAGAGTGTTTTAGTCACCTGAGCTCCTGTTCACAACGATCTTCAATTCTGTGTCCCTTTGACTTAGGCTCCAAGGGTTGTGTGTTGGAGAAGTCTCCCTTCCTGGAAGGCTACTGCTAAGTACTTCAGCTCTGAGAAAGCAAAAAACAGTAGTCTCACACTTAAAAAATGTGCCTAGCCACTAGCTTAGGGAGAATTTAAGTAAATCTTGGCCTCTGTTTAATCTACAACTGCCATGATGCTGCACATGTGATCAGCTATGACACCAGCCATTGGATGGTTTGACAGTTTGATTTAGAGCACAACCAATGGGAGTGTTACATTTCCGGAACATGCCGGAAATGTGACTGTTTTTTAACCTGTTAAATGCATGGGTTTACTACCACTTTAACCACTTGCCGACCGCCGATCGGCATCTGACGGCGGCAAAGTGGCACGTTCCCGCAAATCGCCGTCATACGACGGCGGCTGCGGGAACGAGTTTAGTGAGCGCGCGCGCCCGCGCGCTCACTGTGTCCAGGGGGGGCCAGGGAGCGGGTGCGGCGGCTTTGATTGCCGCTGGCCACCCGCGATGCCCCCCCCGGAGCGAATGAGCGGAGGTCCGTGTATGTAAACACGGACCTCCGCTCTGTGTGAGGGGGAAGGGCTGTGATCACAGCCTTCCTTTACGTGAAGGCTGTGACCACTTCCCTTCCCCAGCTAGGCAAGTCCCCCCACAGTTAGAACACGCCCAGGGAACATAGTTAACCCTTAGCGCGCCCCCTGCAGGTTAACCCCTTCACTGCCAATGGCATTTACACAGTAATCAGTGTATTTTTATAGCACTGATCGCTGTATAAATGCCAATGGTCCCAAAAAAGTGTCAAAATGGTCCGACATGTCCGCTGAAATATCGCAGTACCGCAAAAAAAAAC
>BLSH010430654.1:544283-556648 GCA_018402905.1 Glandirana rugosa
ATTCGAAATAAAATTCGAATCTATTTCCATCTTCACAGGGTCGTCACAAATGATGGAGAAATTCCGTCCCGTAGATTCTTCCAAAGAAAGAATTTAAGAGGGATTCGGTCACCGATCCGTGTAAAAAATTCACACTCTGATGACAAAAAACGAAAGAGTCTCGACTTCATGAATCGTCATCGGAAGGTATTTCCCTCTGAAAAGGTTGTGTGTTGGGAACCTCGGATTCAGTTTCCCTGTGTCTTAACTTCTAGAAACACTTGTCCTCGAGTCCACTGATTTTGTGAGACCTTTCCGACACGGTTTGTAGTTGATGATAACTTGAGTTTTATCAATCCATTTTGTACCAGAGATAATTATCCTAATGGTATAAGATAAGTAGTTGATGTTTGGCACAGCCTTTCCAGAGTGTTTTAGTCACCTGAGCTCCTGTTCACAAAGATCTTCAATTCTGTGTCCCTTTGACTTAGGCTCCAAGGGTTGTGTGTTGGAAAAGTCTCCCTTTATGGAAGGCTACTGCTAAGTACTTCAGCTCTGAGAAAGCAAAAAACAGTAGTCTCACACTTAAAAAATGTGCCTAGCCACTGGCTTAGGGAGAATTTAAGAAAGAAACCTTCTTAGATGCCCTGCCTTAAAGAGGTAGTAAACACTGCTGGGACACTTCTACCTTTATCTAAGCTTAAAATAAAGCTTACCTGTAAGTACAAGGAATATCTCCTAAACATGCACCGTTCAGGAGATATTCTCTGTTTCTTCAGCCAGTGACGTCACCGGCGCATGTGCTCTGAAGGAATAGCATACTCATGCCGTCCCTTCAGAACTCTGTGTTACGGCCATGACTCTCGTGCACACATGCAGAAGCGACGTCATTGCGGCTTGGCCATTCAAATGGCCAGAGCTGGCAAACCCGGAATGAAGACCGGGTGAAAGCGATGACAACACTCCA
This sequence comes from Glandirana rugosa, assembly GCA_018402905.1. Lineage (NCBI taxonomy): Eukaryota > Metazoa > Chordata > Amphibia > Anura > Ranidae > Glandirana > Glandirana rugosa. Next base: position 545,230 of record BLSH010430654.1, read on the forward strand.
CTGGAGGGTTTCGTTTTCAGGTAAGCTTTTCATAACGTGCTAGTATTTAGTATTTTTTTTTTTTTTAATTGGGGAAGGTTTACTACCGCTTTAATATCAGCTTCCAAGGTACCATATGAACTTTAGTCCCTAGGTAGCCACAGATCTATAAGTTGCTATAAGTGAAAGCATAGTCTTTTGAACACAGAAACCATTTGAATAGGATTGCTCAAGCTTTGAAACTGTGCGCATTTGGGGTATCCTGATTATTTATCAACCTTCTTTCCATCTTTTGCAATCCACTAATAAATTGTTCGATAATATCAATCTACCAAGTGACTAGTGTCCATATTTTGCCTAACACTCTAGAGAAGAACCTACTCTGAAGTGGATGTTCCTTGAGCATTACAGTACATTATGTATGTGAACTGGTCCATCATAATAAGGCTGATTTACTTAAAGTGGATGTAAACCCACCACCCACCCAGTATAACTTAATGACACAGTATTAATGTATATATACATGCAAGCCTCCTGCATCTATCCCTACCTTGCAAGTGTCCTTCCTGTAAGCACCAGCAGCTCTGTAAAACGCCGAAATCAGAGGGTGTCTGTGTTTGTTGGAGTTTGGTGGGTGGAGTTGTGATGTCACAAGCCTCCCCACCCACCTCTATACTGAGACATTGAGGAGGGAGGGAGGGGGGAGTGCAAAACTTTCTCTGCTGTGTGAAGGAGATAAGCAAATTGCTTGTCACTCACAGAGCAAGGGGCGGATCGACTGTGTATTTCCCTGTTAGTCAGACTTTCTCTTCCTGAAAAAAGATAAGCTGATTACTCACAGTTAGATTAACTCTTTGTGGAAAGACTAGGCACAGATGACATAACATGCTATACTCTACCAGGCAGAACTATTAATTACATTTTTTTTCGGGTTTACATCCACTTTAAGGATTAGAGAATGTTCACACAAGAAATGTGTGAAGATATTCTTCAGCTATTGAATCATGTGGAAAAAAATCCCTGCTAAAAACTTCATCCACACTAGAATGGATAATTGAGGAGAAGCTTAACACATTCCATTGTGTGGACATTCTTTCAAACCATTTAGTAAATCAGCCTTAACCACTTCAGCCCCGGAAGGATTTCCAGCTTTAGGACCGGAGCCCTTTTTGCGATTCGGCGCTGCGTCGCTTTAACTGAAAATTGCGCGGTCGTGCGACGTTGTACCCAAACGAAATTTGCGTCCTTTTTTTCCCACAAACAGAGCTTTCTTTTGGTGGTATTTGATCCCCTCTGCGTCATTTCTGATCGTCGCTATAAACAAAAGAAGAGCGACAATTTTGCAAAAAAAAAAACAAATTTCTTACTTTTTGCTAAAATACAAATCCAAAAAAAATATATAAAAAAACATTTTTTTTCACCGTTTTTGGCCGATTTATATTCTTCCTCATATTTGCGATAAAAAAAATCGCAATCTGCGTTTATTGATTGGTTTGCGCAAAAGTGGTCGCGTTTACGGATGATGAGAATTCATTTTGGGGTTTTTATTTTTTATTTATTTTTTAATAGTAATGGCGGCGATCTGCGATTTTTAGCGGTACTGCGATATTTCAGCGGACATGTCGGACCATTTTGACACTTTTTTGGGACCATTGGCATTTATACAGCGATCAGTGCTATAAAAATGCACTGATTACTGTGTAAATGCCAATGGCAGTGAAGGGGTTAACCTGCAGGGGGCGCTCTAAGGGTTAACTATGTTCCCTGGGCGTGTTCTTACTGTGGGGGGACTGCCCTAGCTGGGGAAGGGAAGTGGTCACAGCCTACGTATACAGGAAGGCTGTGATCACAGCCCTTCCCCCTTCACAGAACGGAGGTCCGTGTTTACATACATGGACCTCCGTTCCTTCACTCCGGGGGGGCCATCGCGGGTAGCCGGCGGCAATCGAAGCCGCCGCACCAGCTCCCTGGCCCTCCCCGAACACAGCGGGCGCGCCTCCGGCGGCGCGCGCGCGCCCACAGTGCGCGTTATCGAAGCCGCCGTCGTATGACGGCGATTTGCGATAACGAACCACCTTGTCGCCGTCAACCTGCGGTTGGCGGTCGGCAAGTGGTTAAAGTGTTACTAAACCCAGGACCTTGCATTCACTATATCTGGTCTCCCACAGTACACAGAACATGGAAATGCAATTATTTTAGTAAGTATACACTGCTAAATACCTTTTCTCGTCAACAGAATATAGCTAGTCTTGTGACTTGTGTCTGGTTAAAGCTTATAGGAGGAGTTTTCATTCTCCTCTGACTGCCCTGTCAGGATGCAGGACCCCCTACCCTCTATCTGGACAGTGCTGATTGGCCCTATGCTGATCACATGCACTCTCCCCAGAAAAGCAAACCAAACTGAGCATGTGCAGCCTGTCCACTGGCTCTGTATTATCAGGAAATATATTGGGGACACTGGAAGGAGGCGAAGATCAGAAAAGACAGGATCAAATAGCCTTTTTACACAATGCTGAGGATTAACCCCTTAGGTTCCAAAGTGAGTATAACAAGCATGCTTTACTGCATATACAGACAGATTTTACTGTTGTGGGTTTAGTAACACTTTAATGCGACAGCTACTGTGACTTAACTAGTGTTAAGCTACTTTTTAAATATAAGTGTAATATAGCAGTGTTCATTATAAAATTATATCACAGACTCTCGCGCCAAAGATGTTAAATCCTACTAGCAGGTGCTGTCTTAGCCTTAGAGGGGTAGATAATATATATTTATGCCCTAGAAGTTTATCCTGTGCCGACAGCGCTTGCTACGGTCAGGTAATAAGCGTGGATACTCCTATAAATTTAATGTATGGGTATATGAATATTGTGCATCAACACTATACCTCTATATTGTGCAAACTATTATCATAAAGTGCACGTGCTATGGAACAGTTCCACTATGGTCATAACCTAAATTGTGCCTTAATACAGTGAATATGCCAATCGTGTAAATCATAAAAAATTATTATTAATGGACAATTGCAGTGCCCTACTTTAATGTGCAATATAATTCATGGGTACCTCCTCCTATGGCAATTCCACTGTGATCATATCATAAATTATACCTTGATATATAAACAATTGTGCAAATCATGCAAACATTTCATAATACTAATAATAATAATATTGTGCAAAAAATTATAATATTATTGTGCAAAAAATTGCGGTGCCCCACTTAGTGTGTAATCCAGTTCTTCCAATGTGCCAAACCCCCATGCAAGTAAAAGGGTAAGGTCCCTACTTACCAGACCTCATTGACTCTCTTGTCTTACGACAAAGAGAAGACAGAATGCGCTTGTGGTCTATACCTGACCCTGGGTCCTTGGTGTTGTGGCTCCTCCTCAATGCGACCTCATAGATATCTCATCAATGTTTAACCACTTACCAACCAAGCCTGTTTTTTGGGTTTGGTGGTTATGAGTTAACAGTTTTTTTTTCTGTAAAATTACTTAGAACCCCCAAACATTATATATTGTTTTTTTTTCTAACACCCTAGAGAATAAAATGGCGGTCATTGCAAAATTTAATGTCACACCGTATTTGCGCAGCGGTCTTCCAAGCGTGCTTGTTTTTAAATAAATTCAGTTTTTTTAGTTAAAAAATAAGAAAACAGTAAAGTTAGGCCATTTTTTTTCCATATTGTGAAAGATAATGTTACGCCGAGTAAAATGATACCCAACATGTCCTGCTTCAAAATTGCGTCCGCTCGCGGAATGGCGACAAACTTTGCAACTTAAAAATCTCCATTGGCGACGTTTAAAAAATTCTACAGGTTAACAGCTTTGCGTTACAGAGGAGGTCTAGTGCTAGAATTATTGCTCTCGCTCTAATGATTGCGGTGATACCTCACATGTGTGGTTTGAACACCGTTTTCATATGTGGGCGGGACTTACGTATGCGTTTGCTTCTGCACGCGAGCTCGTGGGGACGGGGCGCTTTAAATTTTTTTTTTTTTTTTTTATTATTTATTTTGCTTTGTACTTTTTATTTTTACACTGTTCTTTTTTTTAAAAAAAAATTGATCACTTTTATTCCTATTACAAGAAATGTAAACATTCCTTGTAATAGAAAAAAGCATGACAGGTCCTCTTAAATATGAGATCTGCAGCTGCAGGCACCATTCAGATATCACCACTGAAAGCCAAGGACGTACTATACACGTCCTTGGTCGGCAAGTGGTTAAATTGTTCGAAGGAGAAAGAAGAATAAACCTCTCATTGCGTAGCTTGTTTGAGAATCACAGGCTTTATTTGTCAAACTGTGACAAAATTACAATGTTTGCATATGTTTTAAGGAGCTCAAAGGAAGCCACAAGTCTCCGTTGTCAGCGTGCGGTCCAAACGAGCGTGCCCCAGCGCACCTTGCGTTCCACCAGACGCGTTTCATCACAAACGCTCTGAAGACGTTACGTTTGTGATGAAACGCGTCAGTTGGAACGCAAGGTGCGCTGGGGCACGCTCGTTGGGAATGCACGCTGACAGCAGAGAGTCGCAGCTTCTTGGAAACATATGGAAACATTGTAATTGAATACAATCGTATAATATATAGACACACTCTTGTGTCATATGTATACATATGGATATTGTCATTCTATATATTATACGATTGTATTCATATTTTATACTTTTCATTTATCACGTTTCTTCTGTCTTTGCGATTTTCTGCAATTTTTTTTGCATCCTTTGCATTTTTGCATCTCTTTGCATTTTTTTGCACTATCTTGCATTTTTGTTCCAATGCATCTATCTTTATTTTTACATCTGCTAATATTTGTCAGTTCGGATTTGCTGTTCCACTGTGCAGACCATTGCAGTCATATTGCTTGAAGCCATTATCTCCCCTGCAATACGCTCCGTGGGTTTGAGGACTATTCCTATGAAGGATTGTTAAAATAGTGGGATGCTCCTCTCTCCTATTACATGACCTAACGTGGACACCAGTGAGTACATACCAGTATTTAAACATGTTTTACTTACACAAATCTATACAACGGAACATTTTGCAGATTTGCAGCTTCAGCCATGAACCGCCAGTCCAAAATTTCACAGGTATACACCAGGGACCCTGTTCCCATCCCAGAAGAAACAACATGTCAAAACCTGTTTAAAACTCTGAAAATAACCTCTATGAAGGAGGTACGCCTGTGGTGGGATGCTGCAGGCTTAAAACAATATATAGAGGAGCAAATGATTCCACGAGGACTCAAGATCAAAAAGTTTCCATCTGCCACATACACGGAAGGATTTATGACCAACTGGAACAGTGCCCTGTCCAAATGCTCCTTGGACCTCATGAGGTTAATCGTAACCCATGAAGAGAAACTGCTGAGTACAATTAATGAGGAAATTTAAGACTCTGAAAGAATCATTACGATCTCATGAATCCCTAACAATATACACCTCTCTCAGTGAAGAACTCTCTATAGCCATTGATAATTTTGAGAAAGAAATCATGCAGATAAAAAGAGAAAAGTATTTAAGAGATTTTCAGGACTATGAAACCAATAAGGTGTATATTCCCAGTAAGAATGAGAGACCGCATTCCAACTTAAAAGGTCTCAGAAGACGTCAGCGACAGGGTCCAAGACATGTGAGTTTTAGTTCACCTGAAGTGTCGGACTCCCAATCAGAATATTCAGACACTATGGACAATGGACATTCTACCAGCTCCAGAGCCTCACTATCATCAGTATTCTCAAAAGATACATTAAAAAACTAATCACACGATTCAGAAGATGAATGGAAAAGAACCCTCACACAAAAAGGAAAAGAAAAACGAGGGGGAGATGTACTAGCAAAAAGGACACCCCATCCCAGACAAACAAGGAGCAAGAAGGACTAAGACAAGGAAAGGATCCAGTTACTAATGTAGTTAACCTTTCTCAGGTATCGCTCACTTCTGCGGATTTGACTTTATTAGCTAAGGGATTATCTTTTGCGCCACAGGCACATTTTGATATTTTCAACACACTGTTGGATCTTAACAGATTTGTGCGAAACATAACCCTTAGAATACATTTTTCCTCCACTGTGGACTCGGCTGAGGCTTCTCAGGTATGTGAACCAGATAATATATTTGATGTAACTTTTAATTTTCAAGATCATGTTGGGAGGTCCATCCTAGAGAGGTTTTTAGTCTGAGTCCACAGGGGTATGTATGGCATCACATGTAATCCCATCAATACAGGAGATAAATATTTTTACCCAGTCAATTCTAGAAGCCCAGCTATAGAAACATTTCAGGCCCTAGTCGAGCAGGATTTGGCTAAACGTGCAGACAGAATTTCTACCCAATTGACTAGCTGTGGGGACAATTTGACCTCTTCAGAGAGATTTGCTCTGAAGGGCTTAAAATCCCACACAGATGTGGTGATATGTACCGCCGACAGAGGTGGATCAATTGTAGTTCTAGATGCTGAGGAATACAAAATTGAAGCACTCAGACAGCTGCGGGGTACTTCCACCTATCGAATCCTCACAACCGATCCTACACATGTGTTCAAACAACAACTGTCAAATTTACTTGACATTGGGGTAGAAATGGGAGTACTCAATGCTAAGACAGCTGAGCCCCTTATGGTTAACTTCCCTAAAGTACCCTTTTTCATCATATGCCTAAACCTCACAAAAAAACTACCCCCATACAGGGAAGACCCATAGCTCAGGCACAGATTAGCTGTTTGATAAATTGAGAGAGTGGGTGGATGGATATCTTCAGCCATTGGTCACTAGACTACCAGGCTACATTAGAGACACCTCTACAGTACTGAAACACATAGAGGAAGTTGAGTGGGAGGATGGTTATTCATGGCTTACTTTGGATGTAAAACCACTATATTCATGCATCCAACATGACTTTGCCATTTAGGCTCTCAAATACCATCTAACATAATACAGTACTTATGATACAGCCCTCATGGATTTCCTAACTATGGCTGTTGATTTTCTCCTCAAACACAACTATTTTATGTTCGACCGAACATTCTATCTTCAGTGCAAAGGAGCCTCGATGGGGCTCCCTTTTTTTCTCTGTTACTGGCAAACCTGTACATGGGTTGGTGTGAGGAGAATTTTCTCTTCTCTACTTCCAACCCATGTGCAGGTTCTATTCAGTGGTATGGAAGGTTCATAGACGATCTGCTCATAGTTTGGAAAGATCCCTTAACTACTTGCTTACTGGGCACTTAAACTTCCCTCCTGCCCAGACCAATTTTCAGCTTTCAGCACTCTCACACATTGAATGACAATTGCACAGTCATGCAACACTGTACCCATATGAAAGTTTTATAATTTATTTCCCATAAATAGAGCTTTCTTTTGGTGGTATTTAATCACTGCTGGGTTTTTTATTTCTTGTGAAAAAAACAAAACAAGAACGAAAATTTTGAAAAAAAAATCGGGCACTGATAAGGCGGCACTAATGGGCATTGATAGGTGGCACACTGTCTAGAGCCATATAATATCCTCTCACTCTTGTGTCATATGTATACATATGGATATTGTCATTCTATATACTATACAATTATATTCATATTGTATACTGTATCTATCTTTATTTTTACATCTGCTAATATTTGTGTATTGTTTTCACTTGTCTCCCAGACATTTAGATTTGTTTTCCCTTCTGTGCCTGAATAGCAATTAATTGCCGATTATTCAATCAAGCATTTAACCAATCAGAAGTGGGGGGAGGCAGCAATGGTCATGTTAACTCTCTTTATATATATATGTTCATTTTACAATCACTTGTGTGCAGTGATCAAGGCTTGTTTGCCGAAACTAGTCTGCCATTTCTATTTTTGTACTCACTGATGTGGTCTATATCAATAAATCATCAGAGGTTTATGGAGTTGCCGGCTGTTTTTCCTTATCTTTGAATACTATTTCGTATGGCGTGTGGGAGCACATCACAGCGCAGGCACCCTGGTTATCACTTTCAGTTCGGATTTGCTGTTCCACTGTGCAGAGCATTGCAACCATATTAGATGTGTGAAAAGTGCTGCTCAATGAGCAACACTGTTTTAGATTTTCTTCACCTTCAGTCAATATCATAAAGATATCATCAATATAGCAATAATATCTGTATGGCTTATGTTGTATGCTGTTCAGGAATTTTTCCTCCAGGTCAGCCATAAATAAATTTGCATATTGGGGTGTCATTTTACTTCCCATAGCTGTACCCATACACCGGAGATAGATGCCATTGTTGAAAGTGAAGTAGTTGTGTGTGAGAATGAAAGGAAAGGGGAAAGAGGTTTCTAGGAACCCCCCTTTCCTCATGGGATTACAGCAGTGGGCAGTTTCAAGGCCCCCCTTGTGAGCCTGAGGCACACAGGTGGACTTGTTTACGGTTAGGAACAGCTGGCAGGTGTCACGTGTATTAAGAGAGTAGTACATGTGATTTTGCCGCCTTTATTCAAATTTAAAATAAAGCTTAAAGCTGATTGGTTAAAATTTGGGCAATTGGGCTTTAGATCATTCTAGAAGCCTGGAGCCTGCCTATAAAAGGGGCTTCCGTGACAGGGGGGCTCATTCGCCTCAGAAGGCACAGCCGTGGTGCGAGTTTTACCTCATTGGGCAAGCGACGCTTTTTGAGGCAGAAGAATGAGCCTTCTGAGGCGGCTTATCGAGCGGGCTGGCGAGGACGGCGGAGAAGACTGGGTCCGGCGCTGTTTAGACCTACCGAGGACTCCGGGTCAAGAGCCGCCAGAAGATCCAGGTCATGCTGCTGCCGCTGGAGAAGCTGGAGCCGAAGAGGAAAGGAGGAACTGTGCATCGCGGCGGGAGGAAGGTGAAGTGGATCCGGCGCGTCGGGAGCAAGGCGGCGTCACCTCCGGCAGGAGCGAAGGGGCGGCTAAGAGGAGGCGCGTTCCGCACCGAAGACACTCCCCGTCGCCGCCTCGAAGGTCAGAAGCTGGAAGCGCTGGGCGGGCACAACCGCGCATGCGCGCGTCCACTGGAGAAGCTAGAGGCAGAGTTGCGGCTCAGCGGCCATCTTGCCGAAGACTGAGGGAGCGATCACCAAGGCAACCAGTGATGCAATCGGACGCCGGGAGTGTAAGCGGAGCTGTGGCCGGTCCTTCCAGACCCCAGAATCCCGCAGCCCCCCTGGAGCTGGGTAGTCAGCAAAGGGGAAGTAGCATCCCGGTGGTCTGTACTCATTTGCAGCAGCATGGGGACACCGCAGCTATTTATGGCTCTGGTGAGTTGTCATCCCTGCTCAATTATTTGAATGTTTTTCTTTCCAGGTTGTCTAACAGTAGTCAGACTGTTGATGCTGTTGCTAATTTGAATGTGTTACTTCTAATATATGTAATGTCAGGGGTCAGAATGTTCCTGAAATTTGCCTTAAAGAAACATTACCCTGTGTAGTATCTCCATTAGGTTATCATTTAGCACTTGGCGTTAAAGAAAAAATTTGGAAAGGCGACTTTATTGATGTTTTAACCCTCCTCCCTTCTTATAAAGACTATTTGATTAGAAATGATAGAAAGGATGATAGAGTGGAAGAAGAAAAGAAAAGGCCTGTAGCTAGATCATTTAATAATTGGCTTCAGGCATTTTGTATTTTTAGTAGTGTTTTATGTGAAAAGTACCCAGGTAGAAGCCCGGGTCTTTTTCATCATATTGAAATAATATTAGAAGCATATAAGAATTTTGGTGGTACCGCATGGTTTTCTTATGACGAGTCTTTTCGTCAAAAATTGGCTGTCCACCCTTCTTTAGAATGGGGAACGAAGGATGTCGGGTTGTGGATGAATCTTTTTCTTCCCCAAAGGTCATCAGCTGTTAGGCAGCCATCAGCTTTGTCCTCAAGTTATACGGCAGGATACAAAAAAGGCATCTGTTTTAACTTCAACGATGGCCATTGTAAATGGCCAAATTCATGCAAATACAGGCACGAGTGTGCCTTTTGTGCAGGAGGCCACCCAGTCAGTAAATGCTTTAAGAAGATGTCTTACAGTAACCAGCAGCTTGGGAGAGAGGCACTTCAAAAAGGCGGTCACTCCGGTGAAGGTACAAAAAATGCTTCCTTGGCTTCTGGCATATCCAGACAGGCAGACGGCTCAGCTTCTCATTGATGGTTTTACTGATGGTTTTAAGTTACCAAAATTTAATGGAAAAGGGTGTACCGTAGTTAATAATTTAAAGTCGGTTAATGAACTGAAGGATGTTGTACAGGTGAAGATTAATAAAGAATTGCAGGAAGGAAGATTTGAGGGTCCGTTTGTTTTCCCGCCATTTTCTGACTTTAGAGTTTCTCCTCTGGGAATAGTCCCAAAAAAGGAGCCTAATTCATATAGGCTTATTCATCACCTTTCACATCCGGTGGGTGGCTCATTAAATTGTCAAATTCCTGTTGACATGACTAAGGTTAGTTATGCGTCCTTTGAGGATGCTTTGGTGAAGCTGAGACTTCTGGGCCCTGGAGCTCTGCTAGCAAAGGCAGATATAAAGTCTGCTTTCAGGCTTCTACCTTTGCATCCGGAATGTTTCAATTCCATGGGTATCTTCTTTTCTAATAGATTCTATTTTGACAAATGCTTGCCCATGGGTTGTTCCTTGTCTTGTTTTTATTTTGAGAGTTTCTCATCTTTTTTAGAGTGGGTAGTTAGTTCAGTCACTCATTCGTCCTGTATAATTCATTACTTGGATGATTTTTTATTTTTAGGCCCTCCGGATACTTTTAATTGTCTTTTTCTTCTGGAGTCATTTTTTAGGATTTGCAAGGATTTTGGGGTGCCGTTAGCAATGGAAAAGACTTGTTGGCCTTCTGCGTGTCTGGATTTTCTGGGAATTACTATAGACATGATAAAAATGGAATTTAGGCTGCCGGAGGAAAAAATAGTGAGGATCAAAATTCTCTTATATTGTTTAATTAGGAAGAAGAAGGTATGTCTGCAAGAAATACAATCTTTATTAGGCCTGTTAGCTTTCGCAACAAGAGTTATGCCAGTAGGGAGAATTTTTTCCTGAAGACTATACCTAGCAATTTCTGGTTTAAAATCTCCACAGTCCCATATTAGAGTCACTCATGATTTAAGAGAGGATCTTTTAATATGGATCCAGTTTCTTGAACACTTTAATTGTAAGGCGGTGTGGCAGGCGGAATTTATTCTGGACTCTGACTTTAAGCTTTATACTGATGCAGCGGGCTCCAGGGGTTTTGCGGCTATATGGCAAGGTCACTGGTGTTCCGGTAGCTGGGATTCCCGTTGGCAAGTTAAGGGTTATTTAAAAAATATAGTTTTACTGGAGCTTTTTCCTATAGTTGTAGCCCTTGACTTGTGGGGATCCGAGTTTAGGAACAAGCGTATTTTGGTCCGAACTGATAATAAAGGTGTGGTATACGCTATTAACTGTTTGTCATCAAAATCGCCACCGGTCATTGTTTTT
>BLSH010430656.1:0-11584 GCA_018402905.1 Glandirana rugosa
CTAGGAACATATTAACCCTAACCCTAATGTAGGAACGTATTAACCCTAACCCTAATGTAGGAAAATATTAACCCTAACCCTGACCTAGGAACATATTAACCCTAACCCTAACCTAGGAACATATTAACCTTAACCCTAATGTAGGAAAATATTAACCCTAACCCTAACCTAGGAACATATTAACCCTAACCCTAATGTAGCAACATATTAACCCTAACCCTAACCTAGGAACGTATTAACCCTAACCCTAATGTAGGAAAATATTAACCCTAACCCTAACCTAGGAACATATTAACCCTAACCCTAATGTAGGAACGTATTAACCCTAACCCTAACCTAGGAACATATTAACCCTAACCCTAATGTAGGAAGGTATTAACCCTAACCCTAATATAGGAAGGTATTAACCCTAACCTAGGAACATATTAACCCTAACTCTAACCTGGGAACATATTAACCCTAACCCTAATGTAGTAACATATTAACCCTAACCCTAATCTAGGAACATATTAACCCTAATCCTAATGTAGGAACATATTAACCTTAACCCTAACCTAGGAACATATTAACCCTAAACCTAACCTAGGAACAGATTAACCCTAACCCTAATCTAGGAACCTATTAACCCTAACCTAGGAACATATTAACCCTAACCCTAACCTAGGAACAGATTAACCCTAACCCTAATGTAGGAAAATATTAACCCTAAACCTAACCTAGGAACATATTAACCCTAACCCTAATGTAGGAAAATATTAACCCTAACCCTAACCTAGGAACATATTAACCCTAACCCTAACCTAGGAACAGATTAACCCTAACCCTAATGTAGGAACATATTAACCCTAACCCTAACCTAGGAACATATTAACCCTAACCCTAATGTAGGAAAATATTAACCCTAACCCTAACCTAGGAACATATTAACCCTAACCCTAACCTAGGAACCTATTAACCTTAACCCTAACCTAGGAACATATTAACCCTAATCTAGGAACATATTAACCCTAACCCTAACCTAGGAACAGATTAACCCTAACCTAAGAAACATATTAACCCTAACCTAGGAACATATTAACCCTAACCCTAACCTAGGAACATATTATCCCTAATCTAGGAACATATTAACCCTAACCCTAATCTAGGAACATATTAACCCTAACCTAGGAACATATTAACCCTAACCCTAACCTAGGAACATATTAACCCTAACCCTAACCCAGGAACATATTAACCCTAACCCTAACCTAGGAACATATTAACCCTAATGTAGGAACATATTAACCCTAACCCTAACATAGGAAGATATTAACCCTAACCCTAACGTAGGAACATATTAACCCTAACCCTAACCTAGGAACATATTAACCCTAACCCTAACCTAGGAACATATTAACCCTAACCCTAATCTAGGAACATATTAACCCCAACCCTAACCTAGGAACATATTAACCCTAACCCTAATGTAGGAACATATTAACCCTAAACCTAATGTAGAAACATGTTAACCCTAACCCTAATCTAGGAACATATTAACCCTAACCCTAACCTAGGAACATATTAACCCTAAACCTAATGTAGGAACATATTAACCCTAACCCTAATGTAGAAACATATTAACCCTAACCCTAACCTAGGAACATATTAACCCTAACCCTAACCTAGGAACATATTAACCCTAAACCTAATGTAGGAAAATATTAACCCTAACCCTAATGTAGGAACATATTAACCCTAACCCTAACCTAGGAACATATTAACCCTAACCCTAATGTAGGAACATATTAACCCTAACCCTAACGTAGGAACAGATTAACCCTAACCTAGGAACATATTAACCCTAACCCTAACCCTAACCTAGGAACATATTAACCCTAACCCTAACCCTAACCTAGGAACATATTAAACCTAACCCTAATGTAGAAACATATTAACCCTAACCCTAACGTAGGAACGTATTAACCCTAACCCTAATGTAGGAAGGTATTAACCCTAACCCTAATATAGGAACTTATTAACCCTAGCCTAGGAACGTATTAACCCTAACCCTAACCTAGGAACATATTAACCCTAACCCTAATGTAGGAACGTATTAACCCTAACCCTAACCTAGGAACATATTAACCCTAACCCTAATGTAGGAAGGTATTAACCCTAACCCTAATATAGGAAGGTATTAACCCTAACCCTAACGTAGGAACAGATTAACCCTAACCTAGGAACATATTAACCCTAACTCTAACCTGGGAACATATTAACCCTAACCCTACCCTAGGAACATATTAACCCTAACCCTAATCTAGGAACGTATTAACCCTAACCCTAACCTAGGAACATATTAATCCTAACCCTAATGTAGGAAGGTATTAACCCTAACCCTAATGTAGGAACATATTAACCCTAACCCTAATGTAGGAAAATATTAACCCTAACCCTAACCTAGGAACATATTAACCCTAATCTAGGAACATATTAACCCTAACCCTAACCTAGGAACAGATTAACCCTAACCTAAGAAACATATTAACCCTAACTCTAACCTAGGAACATATTAACCCTAATCTAGGAACATATTAACCCTAACCCTAACCTAGAAACAGATTAACCCTAACCCTAACCTAGGAACATATTAACCCTAACCCTAACCTAGGAACATATTAACCCTAACCTAAGAACATATTAACCCTAATCTAGGAACATATTAACCCTAACCCTAATCTAGGAACATATTAACCCTAACCCTAACGTAGGAACATATTAACCTTAACCCTAACCTAGGAACATATTAACCCTAACCCTAATGTAGGAACATATTAACCCTAACCCTAACATAGGAAGATATTAACCCTAACCCTAACGTAGGAACATATTAACCCTAAACCTAATGTAGGAACATATTAACCCTAACCCTAACGTAGGAACATATTAACCCTAAACCTAATGTAGGAACATATTAACCTTAACCCTAACCTAGGAACATATTAACCCTAACCCTAATGTAGGAACATATTAACCCTAACCCTAATGTAGGAAGATATTAACCCTAACCCTAATCTAGGAACATATTAACCCTAACCCTAACCTAGGAACATATTAACCCTAAACCTAATGTAGGAACATATTAACCCTAACCCTAATGTAGAAACATATTAACCCTAACCCTAACCTAGGAACATATTAACCCTAACCCTAACCTAGGAACATATTAACCCTAACCCTAATGTAGGAACATATTAACCCTAACCCTAATGTAGGAACATATTAACCCTAACCCTAATGTAGGAACATATTAACCCTAACCCTAACCTAGGAACGTATTAACCCTAACCCTAACGTAGGAACAGATTAACCCTAACCCTAATGTAGGAAGATATTAACCCTAACCCTACCCTAGGAACATATTAACCCTAACCCTAATGTAGGAACGTATTAACCCTAACCCTAATGTAGGAAAATATTAACCCTAACCCTAATCTAGGAACATATTAACCCTAACCCTAATCTAGGAACATATTAACCCTAACCCTAACCTAGGAACATATTAGCCCTAACCCTAATGTAGGAACATATTAACCCTAACCCTAATGTAGGAACAGATTAACCCTAACCCTAACATAGGAAGATATTAACCCTAACCCTAAAGTAGGAACATATTAACCTTAACCCTAACCTAGGAACATATTAACCCTAACCCTAATGTAGGAACATATTAACCCTAACCCTAATGTAGGAACATATTAACCCTAACCCTAACATAGGAAGATATTAACCCTAACCCTAACGTAGGAACATATTAACCCTAACTTAGGAACATATTAACCCTAACCCTAACCTAGGAACATATTAACCCTAACCCTAATGTAGGAACATATTAACCCTAACCCTAATGTAGGAACATATTAACCCTAACCCTAACATAGGAAGATATTAACCCTAAACCTAATGTAGAAACATGTTAACCCTAACCCTAATCTAGGAACATATTAACCCTAACCCTAATCTAGGAACATATTAACCCTAAACCTAATGTAGGAACATATTAACCCTAACCCTAATGTAGGAACATATTAACCCTAAACCTAATGTAGGAACATATTAACCCTAACCCTAATGTAGGAACATATTAACCCTAACCCTAACATAGGAAGATATTAACCTTAACCCTAACCTAGGAACATATTAACCCTAACCCTAACGTAGGAACATATTAACCCTAAACCTAATGTAGAAACATGTTAACCCTAACCCTAATCTAGGAACATATTAACCCTAACCCTAATCTAGGAACATATTAACCCTAAACCTAATGTAGGAACATATTAACCCTAACCCTAATGTAGGAACATATTAACCCTAAACCTAATGTAGGAACATATTAACCCTAACCTAGGAACATATTAACCCTAACCCTAATGTAGAAACATATTAACCCTAAACCTAATGTAGGAACATATTAACCCTAACCTAGGAACATATTAACCCTAACCCTAATGTAGGAACATATTAACCCTAAACCTAATGTAGGAACATATTAACCCTAACCTAGGAACATATTAACCCTAACCCTAATGTAGAAACATATTAACCCTAAACCTAATGTAGGAACATATTAACCCTAACCTAGGAACATATTAACCCTAACCCTAATGTAGAAACATATTAACCCTAACCCTAATGTAGAAACATATTAACCCTAAACCTAATCTAGGAACATATTAACCCTAAACCTAATGTAGGAACATATTAACCCTAAACCTAATGTAGGAACATATTAACCCTAACCTAGGAACATATTAACCCTAACCCTAATGTAGAAACATATTAACCCTAACCTAGGAACGTATTAACCCTAACCCTAACGTAGGAACAGATTAACCCTAACCTAGGAACATATTAACCCTAACCCTAATGTAGGAACATATTAACCCTAACCCTAATGTAGGAACATATTAACCCTAACCCTAACCTAGGAACATATTAACCCTAACCTAGGAACGTATTAACCCTAGCCCTAACGTAGGAACAGATTAACCCTAACCTAGGAACATATTAACCCTAACCCTAACCTAGGAACATATTAACCCTTACCCTAATGTAGGAAGATATTAACCCTAACCCTACCCTAGGAACATATTAACCCTAACCCTAATGTAGGAACGTATTAACCCTAACCCTAATGTAGGAAAATATTAACCCTAACCCTACCCTAGGAACATATTAACCCTAACCCTAATGTAGAAACATATTAACCCTAACCCTAACCTAGGAACATATTAACCCTAACCCTAATGTAGGAACCTATTAACCCTAACCTAGGAACAGATTAACCCTAACTCTAACCTAGGAACATATTAACCCTAATCTAGGAACATATTAACCCTAACCCTAATCTAGGAACATATTAACCCTAACCCTAACCTAGGAACATATTAGCCCTAACCCTAATGTAGGAACAGATTAACCCTAACCCTAATGTAGGAACAGATTAACCCTAACCCTAACATAGGAAGATATTAACCCTAACCCTAAAGTAGGAACATATTAACCTTAACCCTAACCTAGGAACATATTAACCCTAACCCTAATGTAGGAACAGATTAACCCTAACCCTAACCTAGGAACATATTAACCCTAACCCTAACCTAGGAACATATTAGCCCTAACCCTAATGTAGGAACAGATTAACCCTAACCCTAATGTAGGAACATATTAACCCTAACCCTAATCTAGGAACATATTAACCCTAACCCTAATCTAGGAACATATTAACCCTAACCCTAATGTAGAAACATATTAACCCTAACCTAGGAACGTATTAACCCTAACCCTAACGTAGGAACAGATTAACCCTAACCTAGGAACATATTAACCCTAACCTAGGAACATATTAACCCTAACCCTAACCCTAACCTAGGAACATATTAACCCTAAACCTAATGTAGGAACATATTAACCCTAACCCTAACCTAGGAACATATTAACCCTAACCCTAATGTAGAAACATATTAACCCTAACCCTAATGTAGGAAGGTATTAACCCTAACCGTAATATAGGAACGTATTAACCCTAACCCTAACGTAGGAACAGATTAACCCTAACCTAGGAACATATTAACCCTAACCCTAACCTAGGAACATATTAACCCTAACCCTACTGTAGGAACATATTAACCCTAACCCTAATGTAGGAAGATATTAACCCTAACCCTAATGTAGGAACAAATTAACCCTAACCCTAATGTAGAAACATATTAACCCTAACCCTAATCTAGGAACATATTAACCCTAACCCCAACCTAGGAACATATTAACCCTAACCCTAATCTAGGAACATATTAATCCTAACCCTAATGTAGGAAGGTATTAACCCTAACCCTAATATAGGAACGTATTAACCCTAACCCTAATGTAGGAAAATATTAACCCTAACCCTAGCCTAGGAACATATTAACCCTAACCCTAATGTAGGAACATATTAACCCTAACCCTAATCTAGGAACATATTAACCCTAACCCTAATGTAGGAACATATTAACCCTAACCCTAATCTAGGAACATTATAACCCTAACCCTAATCTAGGAACATATTAACCCTAACCCTAATGTAGGAAGATATTAACCCTAACCCTACCCTAGGAACATATTAACCCTTACCCTAATGTAGAAACATATTAACCCTAACCCTACCCTAGGAACATATTAACCCTAACCCTAATGTAGGAACATATTAACCCTAACCCTAATGTAGGAAGATATTAACCCTAATCCTACCCTAGGAACATATTAACCCTAACCCTAATCTAGGAACGTATTAACCCTAACCCTAACCTAGGAACATATTAACCCTAACCCTAATCTAGGAACATATTAATCTTAACACTAATGTAGGAAGATATTAACCCTAACCCTAATGTAGGAACGTATTAACCCTAACCCTAATGTAGGAACGTATTAACCCTAACCCTAACCTAGGAACATATTAACACTAACCCTAATGTAGGAACATATTAACCCTAACCTAGGAACATATTAACCCTAACCCTAACGTAGGAATGTATTAACCCTAACCCTAATGTAGGAAAATATTAACCCTAACCCTAACCTAGGAACATATTAACCCTAACCCTAACCTAGGAACATATTAACCCTAACCCTAATGTAGGAACATATTAACCCTAACCCTAATGTAGGAACATATTAACCCTAACCCTAATGTAGAAACATATTAACCCTAACCCTAACCTAGGAACATGTTAACCCTAACCCTAATGTAGGAACATATTAACCCTAACCCTAATGTAGGAACGTATTAACCCTAACCCTAACCTAGGAACATATTAACCCTAACCCTAATGTAGGAAGGTATTAACCCTAACCCTAATATAGGAACGTATTAACCCTAACCTAGGAACATATTAACCCTAAGTCTAACCTGGGAACATATTAACCCTAACCTAAGAACATATTAACCCTAACCCTACCCTAGGAACATATTAACCCTAACCCTAATCTAGGAACATATTAACCCTAACCCTACCCTAGGAACATATTAACCCTAATCCTAATGTAGGAACATATTAACCCTAACCCTAATGTAGGAACATATTAACCCTAATCCTAATGTAGGAACATATTAACCCTAACCCTAATGTAGGAAGATATTAACCCTAACCCTACCCTAGGAAAATATTAACCCTAATCCTAACCTAGGAACATAATAACCCTAACCCTAACCTAGGAACATATTAACCCTAACCCTAACCTAGGAACAGATTAACCCTAACCTAAGAAACATATTAACCCTAACCTAGGAACATATTAACCCTAACCCTAACCTAGGAACATATTAACCCTAACCCTAATGTAGGAACCTATTAACCCTAACCCTAACCTAGGAACATATTAACCGTAACCCAGGAACATATTAACCCTAACCCTAATCTAGGAACATATTAACCCTAACCCTAATCTAGGAACATATTAACCCTAACCCTAATCTAGGAACATATTAACCCTAACGTAGGAACATATTAACCCTAACCCTAATCTAGGAACATATTAACCCTAACCTAGGAAAATATTAACCCTAACCCTAACCTAGGAACATATTAACCCTAATCTAGGAACATATTAACCCTAACCCTAATCTAGGAACATATTAACCCTAACCCTAACCTAGGAACATATTAACCCTAACCTAGGAAAATATTAACCCTAACCCTAACATAGGAACATATTAACCCTAATCTAGGAACATATTAACCCTAACCTAGGAAAATATTAACCCTAACCCTAACCTAGGAACATATTAACCCTAATCTAGGAACATATTAACCCTAACCTAGGAATATATTAACCCAACCCTAACCTAGGAACATATTAACCCTAACCCTAACCTAGGAACATATTAACCCTAACCCTAATGTAGGAACATATTAACCCTAACCCTAACCTAGGAACATATTAACCCTAACCCTAATGTAGGAACATATTAACCCTAACCATAATGTAGAAACATATTAACCCTAACCCTAACCTAGGAACATATTAACCCTAAACCTAATGTAGGAACATATTAACCCTAACCCTAACCTAGGAACATATTAACCCTAACCCTAATGTAGAAACATATTAACCCTAACCCTAATGTAGAAACATATTAACCCTAACCCTAATCTAGGAACATATAAACCCTAACCCTAATGTAGGAACATATAAACCCTAACCCTAATGTAGGAACATATTAACCCTAACCCTAACCTAGGAACATATAAACCCTAACCCTAATGTAGGAACATATTAACCCTAACCCTAATCTAGGAACATATAAACCCTAACCCTAATGTAGGAACATATTAACCCTAACCCTAATGTAGGAACGTATTAACCCTAACCCTAACCTAGGAACATATTAACCCTAACCCTAACGTAGGAACATATTAACCCTAACCCTAACCTAGGAACATATTAACCCTAACCTTAATGTAGGAACGTATTAACCCTAACCCTAACCTAGGAACATATTAACCCTAACCTTAATGTAGGAACGTATTAACCCTAACCCTAACCTAGGAACATATTAACCCTAACCCTAATGTAGGAAGGTATTAACCCTAACCCTAATACAGGAACGTATTAACCCTAACCCTAACGTAGGAACAGATTAACCCTAACCTAGGAACATATTAACCCTAACTCTAACCTGGGAACATATTAACCCTAACCTAGGAACATATTAACCCTAACCCTACCCTAGGAACATATTAACCCTAACCCTAATGTAGAAACATATTAACCCTAACCCTACCCTAGAAACATATTAACCCTAACCCTAATGTAGGAAGATATTAACCCTAACCCTACCCTAGGAACATATTAACCCTAACCCTAATGTAGAAACATATTAACCCTAACCCTAATCTAGGAACGTATTAACCCTAACCCTAACCTAGGAACATATTAACCCTAACCCTAACCTAGGAACATATTAACCCTAACCCTAATCTAGGAACATATTAATCCTAACACTAATGTAGGAAGATATTAACCCTAACCCTAATGTAGGAACATATTAACCCTAACACTAACCTAGGAACATATTAACCCTAACCCTAATCTAGGAACTTATTAATCCTAACACTAATGTAGGAACGTATTAACCCTAACCCTAACCTAGGAACATATTAACCCTAACCCTAACCTAGGAACATATTAACCCTAACCCTAACCTAGGAACATATTAACCCTAACCTAGGAACATATTAACCCTAACCCTAACGTAGGAACATATTAACCCTAACCCTAACGTAGGAACATATTAACCCTAACCCTAACGTAGGAACATATTAACCCTAACCTAGGAACATATTAACCCTAACCCTAATATAGGAACATATTAACCCTAACCCTAATGTAGGAACATATTAACCCTAACCCTAATGTAGGAACATATTAACCCTAACCCTAATGTAGAAACATATTAACCCTAACCCTAACCTAGGAACATATTAACCCTAACCCTAACGTAGGAACGTATTAACCCTAACCCTAATATAGGAACATATTAACCCTAACCCTAACCTAGGAACATATTAACCCTAACCCTAACCTAGGAACATATTAACCCTAACCCTAACCTAGGAACATATTAACCCTAACCCTAATGTAGAAACATATTAACCCTAATCCTACCCTAGGAACATATTAACCCTAACCCTAATGTAGAAACATATTAATCCTAACCCTAATGTAGGAACATATTAACCCTAACCCTAATGTAGGAAGATATTAACCCTAACCCTACCCTAGGAACATATTAACCCTAACCCTAATGTAGGAAAATATTAACCCTAATCCTAACCTAGGAACATATTAACCCTAACCCTAATGTAGGAACCTATTAACCCTAACCCTAACCTAGGAACATATTAACCCTAACCTAGGAACATATTAACCCTAACCCTAACCTAGGAACATATTAACCGTAACCCAGGAACATATTAACCCTAACCCTAATGTAGGAAAATATTAACCCTAACCCTAATCTAGGAAAATATTAACCCTAACCCTAACCTAGGAACATATTAACCCTAATCTAGGAACATATTAACCCTAACCCTAATCTAGGAACATATTAACCCTAACGTAGGAACATATTAACCCTAACCTTAATCTAGGAACATATTAACCCTAACCCTAATGTAGGAACATATTAACCCTAACCCTAATGTAGGAACATATTAACCCTAACCCTAACATAGGAAGATATTAACCCTAACCCTAACCTAGGAACATATTAACCCTAACCCTAACCTAGGAACGTATTAACCCTAACCCTAACGTAGGAACGTATTAACCCTAACCCTAACCTAGGAACATATTAACCCTAACCCTAATATAGGAACGTATTAACCCTAACCCTAATGTATGAACATATTAACCCTAACCCTAACCTAGGAACATATTAACCCTAACCCTAATGTAGAAACATATTAACCCTAACCCTAATCTAGGAACATATTAACCCTAACCCTAATGTAGGAAGATATTAACCCTAACCCTACCCTAGGAACATATTAACCCTAACCCTAACGTAGGAACATATTAACCCTAACCCTAACCTAGGAACATATTAACCCTAACCCTAACCTAGGAACATATTAACCCTAACCCTAATGTAGGAACATATTAACCCTAACCCAAACCTAGGAACATATTAACCCTAACCCTAACCCTAACCTAGGAACATATTAACCCTAACCCTAACCTAGGAACATATTAACCCTAACGCTAACCTAGGAACGTATTAACCCTAACCCTAACCTAGGAACATATTAACCCTAACCCTAATGTAGGAACATATTAACCCTAACCCAAACCTAGCAACATATTAACCCTAACCTTAATGTAGGAACATATTAACCCTAACCTTAATATAGGAACATATTAACCCTAACCCTAATGTAGAAACATATTAACCCTAACCCTAATGTAGGAACATATTAACCCTAGCCTAGGAACATATTAACCCTAACCCTAACCTAGGAACATATTAACCCTAACCCTAACCTAGGAACATATTAAC
>BLSH010430670.1:36320-46877 GCA_018402905.1 Glandirana rugosa
CACCCTCCCCCCTCAATCCTAGTTTAAATACTCCTCCAGCCTTCCCATAAACCTCTCCCCTAGCACAACAGACCCCCTTCCATTTAGGTGCAGACCATCTTTAGCATATAGGTTGCACCCCAATGAAAAGTCAGCCCAGTGCTCTAAAAACCCAAAGCCCTCCTCCTTACACCAGGTCTTTAGCCATGCATTCAGGGCTCTAATCTCCCCCCTGCCTTTCCTGTGTTGCGCATGGCACAGGCAATATTTCAGAGAATATTGCCTTGGAGGTCCTTCTCTTCAACTTGCAACCTAATTCTTTAAATTGGTTCTTTAGGAGCCTCCACCTTCCATCTATTCTGTCATTGGTTCCAATGTGGACCAAGACAGCTGGGTCATGCCCAGCCCCTCCCAGTAATTTATCAACCCGGTCCACCACATGCCGAACCCTGGCACCAGGGAGACAGCAAAACATTCAGTTGAGGCGATCCTGGCGAAAAATGTCCCCCAGGGCAGTATCTGACCCCCATAACCTTTTTATGGCCAATTACTTGCATATGAGCCTTCAAAATGGGGACTTTTGATTTTTCAAGTTCGGGTCCCATAGACATTAATAGGGTTCGCCGTTCGGGTCAGAACTTTTTCTCTTTTTGGGCCTTCTGGTGCAAACCAATCAAGTTCAGCCCAACTCTGGTTACAATGAATGTTTTATTTTATATTCAGAGTGGAATCCTCGGGGATGATAATATTGATATTAAAGAAGAGTATAAAGAGGAGGATGAGGAGTATGGAGTGATGGAGGAGTTATCAGAAGGACACAAGGATATGAAGGAGCCACCTAATACCAGGAACCCACCAGAGAGATGTCCCCCTCCTCTGTATTCCCGGGATTCCACACAGGAAGGTCTCACCATCCCTCACTGTTACAAGGTTAGTGGGATGGAGCATCTAGAACATGGACTTGTGGTGACAATGTGTGCATTTTGTATGTAACGTCACAATATTAAAGATTATATTTTACAGATGATATTCCCTCTAATTTCTTGATGTAGAGTGGAGATCCAATCGATATAGAATTTGAGGTTAAAGCAGAAGAAGAAGAGAGGCATGTGAGGGATGATCAGCAGTCTATGGAGGAGGATGGAATAACGGGGACATTTATAGAGGAGGACACTCCTACAGAGATCAGCACAGGTGGGTCATTAACACTAAATACATTCCTCCACCCATACTGCTCACTGATTGGTCCTGAGTAGGGCGGGGACTGGGTGATATCAGCCTGTAATACCCTGGTCACTTTCCTGAGCGGTGTTCCCCATCCTGTATTCCTGTATTTCTCTCTGATAAATTTCCTTTTCTGTGCTGCAGACACAATTTATGTATCTAGACTGCATTTATGGAGATTCTGGGGTTCAGCTGGAAGCAAAATGATCATTTTCACCATAGATCTTACTAGACCTGGGTACTTGGGGCACGTACTTTGGATTTCCTTACCCATGCCCGGGTCTAGTAAGATCTCTGGCAGAAAAAATTCTCCTGGTGTTATTTTCTGAATAAGCAGGTTGAGGGCTTTGTCTGTATATCTCAGACCCAAGTCACTGAGTGCAGTCTCAGGAGATGGGAGGCAGCGGTGTGGGACCTCTGCAACTTGTCTCATGTAAACATTTAAGCTTCCACTGATTACTGAATACCAATATTATGAGTCCTGACCTTTACACTGTATGATTCATATTGTAGATGACATACTCCGGACCCCTGCACTATATACTCTATGTTGTACATTACATACTGCTGACCCCTGCACTATATACTCTATGTTGTACATTACATACTCCTGACCCTTGCACGATATACTCTGTTGTATGTTACATACTCCTGACCCCTGCACTATATACTCTATGTTGTACATTACACAATTCTGACCCCTGCACTATATACGCTATGTTGTACATTACATCATTCTGATACTATATAGTCCTATCTGTTGTATGTTATACAATATGCTGTACGTTACATACTCCTGACCCCTGCACTATATATGCTATGTTGTACATTACATCATTCTGATACTATATAGCCCTATTTGCTGTATCTTATACAATATGTTGTACATTACATAGTCCTGACTTCTGCTCTCTCCCTCTACCCACTGCTATATATACACATAATATGTATTCTCTTTTGTTACAACCATTTCCTACCAGCTGGGCATTTTATATCTGATGATTTGATTGGAGCACAGACTTTTACATGTTGATAATAATGTGATAACATCCTCAGACTTTGGAACCTTAAACAGAAATTTATAATGAGGGAGGAGTCAATAACCCAATGATGGTGGTCTTCAGGATCAGTTCAGTCTTCATCTTGGTTGTTCTCCCCCCATCCTCACTCTCTGACCTCTGGTGGGGCTCAGCCCCGCTGTTATTCATGACTAAATCATGGAGTAAATAAGGAAGTGCAGGACTTCTTGTGTTGGGAAGATGGCAATGAGTGATAGAGGGGGTGGGGACACTCGTCCTATAATCCCCTCATCACTGTCACTCCTATAAAAGACAATTCTCGTTGTTTCCTCACTCTCTGACTAAGGTCCATGAATAAAGAAATGAACTGGTAGGAGATCAGAGGAGCCATTTACTCGTTACCTTGAGGGGGGAATTGTAAGATCCTCAGAGACAAAGCTGCCTGATGTGGGTGGAGTCCTGGTTTAGGGGAACTGTAATGGAAACAACCCACTCCACTTGAGTACTAACATCAGAATACCGCTTGCTCCAGTCTGGACATCAGATATTGCAACCAAGAACCAGACAGGACTCGTTTTGGCTACTGAACAGGGAATGTTTATTTTAACAAATATATACACCAGGAGTACCCCCTCCCCCCTGATCACATTACTTTAACAATTCAACTGTAACTAGAAACATAAATTAACATGAACCAATTATCTAGTCATTTAACCAACCTAGGTGATCTTCAAGGCTAGACGTTTCATCTCCTAGCTTACATACTATAACACACATTGTTACTAGTATAAACACATTCCCCAATAGTTAATTCAGAATTAACAAGTAACCATGTAGTCCATATCTAAGCAATGCTTTGATCAATCAGGAATTGGAGACGGCATGGCAACAGTCTACAAGGCCCATACAATGTTCCATCATTCTGATACAGTGGAATGAATGTATCATAGATTTCTTAAGGGATATCGATAAATATTACTGTCCCATCTGCAGTAATCCAACCCACGTTCTTAGAGTTCATTAAATAGCTGTCCAATTTATTGGTCACCCTGTGCCCCTAATAGACACAGGGTGACATAGACATAAGAGGGACATGGGGGGCTGAAGCAAGGGTTTCAGAACCTCTCCAAAGGATTCTGGGTTCTACGGGCCCCTCCACCCAAAGTGTCTCCCGTGCCAGGAACCAATCAGCTCATCTCTAGTAATAATCTTTTTATTTCTGTTTTAGTAGACGGACGGGGGATGAGGAAAACCTCCGAGGATTGTCTCACTTTGTCTCCAGACTGTAAAGTAGAAGATGAGGACATCACACAGTATAGTCCAGGAGAAAACCCGGCTACCTCCAATGTCCATCCGGCACCACACAGTGTAGATGGACCATCGTATTCCTCTTATCCTGAGGAACCTCAGACTGTGAGGGACGGTGCCGTCCTTCAAACAGATAAGAAGTTTTCCTGTACTGCGTGCGGGAAGTGTTTCCGTTTTAAATCTGATCTTAATGTGCATAAAAGATCTCACACGGGGGAAAAGCCGTTTTCCTGTCTTCAGTGCGGGAAATGTTTTTCAGTGAATTCCAGTCTTCACACACATCAGAGATCTCACACGGGGGAGAAGCCGTATTCCTGTCCTGAGTGCGGGAAATCTTTTTCACAAAAATCCAGTCTTCGCAAACATCAGAGATCTCACACGGGGGAGAAGCCATATTCCTGTCCTGAGTGTGGGAAATGTTTTTCACAGAAGTCCAGTCTTTGCAAACATCAGAGATCACACATGGGGGAGAAGATGTATTCCTGTCCCGAGTGTGGGAAATCGTTTTCACAGAAACTCCAACTTGACACACATCAGAGATCTCACAAAGGGGGGAAACCATATTCCTGTCCTGAGTGTGGGAAATGTTTTTCATACAGGTCTGCTCTTAACACACATCAGAGATCTCACACAGGGCAGAAGCCATATTCCTGTCCTGAGTGCGGGAAATGTTTTTCACAGAAGTCCACTCTTTACACACATCAGAGGTCTCACACAGGGGAGAAACCGTATTTCTGTCCTGAGTGTGGGAAATGTTTTTCAGACAAGTCTGGTCTTTACAAACATCAGAGATCTCACACAGGGGAGAAACCATATTCCTGTCCTGAGTGCGGGAAATGTTTTTCACGGAAGTCCAATCTTTACACACATCAGAGATCTCACACAGGGAAGAAGCCGTATTTCTGTCCTGAGTGTGGGAAATGTTTTTCAGACAAGTCCAATCTTCTCACACATCAGAGAGTGCACACAGGGCAGAAGCCGTATTCCTGTCCTGAGTGCGGGAAATGTTTTTCACAGATGTCCACTCTTTCCACACATCAGAGATCTCATATGGGGCAAAAACTGTATTCCTGTCCTGAGTGTGGGAAATGTTTTTCACAGAAGTCCACTCTTTACACACATCAGAGAGTGCACACGGGGCAGAAGCCATATACCTGTCCTGAGTGCGGCAAATGTTTTTCACAGAAGTCCACTCTTTACACACATCAGAGATCTCATACAGGGCAAAAACTGTATTCCTGTCCTGAGTGCGGGAAATATTTTTCAGACAAGTCCAATCTTAACACACATCAGAGATTGCACACAGGGGAGAAGCCGTATTCCTGTCCTGAGTGCGGGAAATGTTTTTCACGGAAGTCCCATCTTTACACACATCAGAGATTGCACACGGGGCAGAAGCCATATTCCTGTCCTGAGTGTGGGAAATGTTTTTCAGATAAATCCAATCTTTACAGGCATCAGAGATCTCACATGGGGGAGAAGCCGTATTCCTGTCCTGAGTGAGAGAATTGCTCCTCACTGAAGTTCTGTCTTGTACATCAGGGGTCCCACACAACCCTCGAGGTGTATTAGTGCCTTGTGCGATGGTATCATGCGTGAGATGATACCAGGCCCAAAGCGACACTGACTCCATCTTGGCAGGGAAGTTACGTAAATAGTTAAGTTATTTTTTTCTCTCTCCCCTCTCTGTCCTTCTGACATGGCAGTTTGGAAGGCTTGTCACCCCTCTCTGAGTGTGTACAGGCTAATTTAAAAGGAGGCCCTTGATTATGGTTTATAGCGGCCAGGAAGAAGGTCTGTCCACTTATCTTGAACAAACATACAAGACACTGCTGTTGGCCCATAAATTACCCTGGCAGGTCTGACCTAGGGATGACTCTCCCTTGCTGCCTTAAACTTACATGAAAACTTACATACAGTCATAACTTCCGCTATATGTATGCCATAGTGATGAACATTACATGTTTGAATGTAGAATTTCGGTCCGGATAATTCAAGTGTAAACATTCACCCCTTGTTACCCAAGGAGGGACAGAATTAGTCCATTCCCTCCCCAGGGTCCTATAAGGTTTTAGAATTCTCATGTTTGGAGTCATATGAAAGCTTATTGCAAGCTGAGATTACATTTCATACTGTAAAATATGAAAGATGATCCAGTAACAAGTTATGATCCATGCATGATTATGAAGCATGTATCTCCACGGTCCGCCCTGGACATTGTCTAAGGAAACTCCCTCTCTTCTACGAATGGCCAGAAGAGGTATGGCCCCACCCCTGGTGTTTCAAAGAAAAAAAGACTGTGACCATCAGATAGGAGTTCTCTCACCTTACCATCAACCATCAGGGAACCAGGAAATCATCTTCAAAAACACTGATTAAGCAAAGACATTTCAAAGGCAAGGTATTTTTCAATCTCTTCTCTTTCGCTGTACATTTGTCTCACTTTGCACTTTTATTTTTCAGTAAATATTTTACTGCACCTAAAACTTTTCATTATTAAACCTTATTTTGAAAAGTGTTGATTTTGTCTCTAAAGCTCTTAATGCAACTATCACAAATCTGTTCCTTCGAAGAGCGCTACTGTCTTTAGAATAACGCATCTGAATATACCTGTCTGCAGGTGACAGTGTGTGTACAGGCGTTGCTCTAAAATACTGGTATTGTTACATCCAGATCTTCTGGCCGGAATCCAGAAGTGGTGGCAGAGAAAGGGTTAATTGTTTGAATTAGCCCGGTAACAATCGCTCTCAGGTGACTGACACTTAGATGGTGATCCCACAAACTGGGAAATCTTTGTGCTGAAAGCAGCTGAGAGTGGCATTGTTACATTCGTGACAAGTGCGGTATTGGATCAGGGGGGTCCTCGGTCGCCGATCGGTGAGGAGGGCAGCAATCTGATACCCGCATTCGTCACACCTTAAGTGTGGGAAATGTCTTCTATATGAATGTTGTTGGACATCACAGCTCTCATGTGGGGAAGAAGCACCCCCTGATATACACCTCAGATATACTCCATGGCTGATCTTCATCATGTAAGAAACAGTTCATAAGGAGATCAGAGATCACCAAAGACATGGATGAAGTGTTGTACCGTGTTGGCTTTTCATTGGCTGAGTAGATTTTGGGGTGTAGAGAGGTAAGTAGAGCTGTGAAATGAAGGACATCACCTTCAGAATGTCTGTCTTGTCTGAGTGATGTTTACTGATAAAGATATAGCGGGTTACAGAGCTAGAAGCTGTGAGATGCGATAAATCTTTATCAGTAAACTTTACACAGACAAGACAGACATTCTGAAAGTGATGTCCTTCATTTCACGGCTCTACTTACCAGTGGTGACCCCAAAGTGTCTCTCTGTCTTCAGTCCATTCTTCTCCCATCCCCCAACAGGAGGGAAGGAGAACTCGCAGATAAACGAGGTGAGAACTTCTTTCCTTTGCTCCTGTGTGGGTTTGGGTGGCTTGGAGGAGTGCGGCACGAGAGGGAACACCGCTTGTCTTTATATTTCTACATATCTTGTCTGGGTAGAGGATATTGGATGGAAAATATTTATACTGTTTGATTTTGTGTAAATCATTTCTGTTTTCACTTTGAAGGGATATATTATGTGCGGCTTGATAAAGGGATTGGCTCAATAGTTACCACTTCACTTTCATGTTTAGTTTTTATAAATAGATGAACAAATATGACAATCATTCATTCATTTATGCCACACGTTGGTTTTATTTTATTTCATACAGTGATTTTCTATGATCATTGGGTCCATCTAGTGGTCATAATGCGGTATTGAACAATTTTTCCTGATTGAGGTATTTTGGAACGAATACCTCATTATGGCCACTAGTTGGCGCTGAGGAAATCACTGTGTTTATGAAAATGCAGCCAGAATTTGTTATGGCTGGATGCATGCTTGTCACCCTCACCCAACATATTTTTTATATAGACCCCTTAATTTACTATGTCAGGGGGGTTTCATACAAATACCTGAGATTATACTCATGCATTTATGAGTACAGTAGACATTAAAGGACATAAATTAAATAAATGCACTGGATTAAACCAACCATTGATTTAAAACCAAAAACACCTAATTTGGCCTTTAGATGGCACGAAGTTTCATAGAAATCGGTGCCATCTAGTGTACAAATGCAACTTTTTCAATTTTAAATTAATGATAAATCTTCTGCTCAGCAAATCACCTAATGCCATTCATTGTTTCCACAGTCACACAAAAGGAATGTACATGCATTGTCACTGAGTGACATGGTCTGTAAATTATTAATGAATAGATCCCTAAATGTCATGAGACGTTTATATAAAGATGGGAAGTATGTAGCAGATAAATGAATAGACCTCCTAGCAATGTTATTACCAGGCTGCAGCTAGGGGGAGCTCTAATGTTTAGAGTGTGGCCACAGCAGAGTGATCCCATCTAGCTCACATTAACCCTTTCATCACCAGAGCTGGTTTTGCATTATTTTTGCAGATTTTGGGCCTGAAGATTACATAAAACCCCAAAACATTTATTTTCTGAAAGCAGAGGCCCTGGAGAATAAAATGGTGGTAATTGTTAAGGTGTTCCTCCTACACAATTGTCACCTTCATATCCGGGTTTATTTTCTACTTTCCCCCATTTTCTATGGTGTGATCTTTTCTACAATACTTTGTTATAATAATGTAACACACAGGCCCTGATTTACTATACCTCCCAAATCTACTCCAGCAGTGCCTTAAAATAACTCCCAGTTAAAGGCACTTACAACTTCAGCTCTCACCCACTCGAGTAAAATAGCACACCTGCAAGCTCTATTTGCCTGGGAAGATGCCTCTCAGGTTATGTATTGATGTTGGCTGGGATTGAACTTGCGGTTGTATGCAAGTTCATTGCCATAAAAAAAAAACATTACCACCCCTCTCTCTAATTTTAACAGCCTTAGCCCCAGGGAACGTCTGAATAGAAAAAAAAAGTTTCTAATTTATTTTTTTTTCAGGAGCAGTGGTTTTAATAATGGTTAAAGTGAAAAAAAAAATATTCCTTAACCACTTCAGGCCCGGAAGGAATTCACGCTTTAGGACCTGAGCACTTTTTGCGATTTGGCACTGCGTTGCTTTAACTGGCAATTGCGCGGTAGTGCGACGTTGTACCCAAACAAAATTTGCGTCCTTTTTTACCCACAAATAGAGTTTTCTTTTGGTGATATTTGATCTCCTCTGCATCATTTGTGATCGCCGCTCTAAATAAAAAAAGAGCGACAATTTTTCAAAATAACCAGTTTTCTTTGTTTTTGCTAAAATACAAATCCAATTGTAAAAAAATTAAAATCTGTTTATTTACTTGTTTTTGGCCAATTTATATTCTTCCTCCTATCTTTGTTAAATAAAAAATTGCAATCGGCGTTTATTGTTTTGTTTGCGCAAAAGTTGCTGTGTTTAGGGATGATGCAAATTAATTTCTGGAGTTGTATTTTTTACATTTTTACTAGTAATGGCGGCGATCTGCGATTTTTAGTGGCACTGCAATATTGCGGCAGACATGTCGGACCATTTAGACATTTTTTTTGGACCATTGGCATTTATACAGCGATCAGTAGTCTAAAAATGCACTGCTTACTGTAGAAATGCCATTGGCAGTGAAGGGGTTAACCTGGAGAGGGTTAACTGTGTTTCCTATGGAGAGTTCTAACTGTATGGGGGCTGGGCTGCCAGGGGGAAGGAAGTGATCATGGCTTCCATATACAGGAAGCCTGTGATCACCGCCCTTCCCCCTCTGTTCGAACGGAGATCGATGTTTACATACACCGACCTCCATTCTTTCACTGCAGAGGGGCCATCGCGGGTAGCCAGCGGCAATCGAGTCTGCACTACCCACTCCCTGCCCCCCCCTGGAACACAGTGAGCATGCAAGCATGCCTCTGGCAGCACGGGCGCGCTCACAATGCTAGTCATCACCTCTGCCATCAGGTGTGGGCGGTCTGCGCTAACGAACCACTTTGCCGCAGTCACGCTGCGGCGGGCGGGCAGCAAGTGCTTAAATATCATGCTTGATGGGTCCCCTTAGTATGGATCTCTGTGATGTGAACAGTGGCACCGCAAAATTACATTTGTAAAGGAAAAGTTGTCATTTAAAAACGGTCATGGCTGGAATGTATTGCTGGTTCCAGGCCTGTACTGGCCATCGGGACTACCGGGAGTTTCCCGGTGGGCCGATGGCTCAGTGGGCCGGTTCAGTGACAGACAGCCTGTCAAAGTCATGGCTGTGCGTCTCGCACAGCCATGACTTTGAACACCGCTGTACACTGCTTAGTGGCAGCCTGGCAGGGCTGATCGGCAGAGCGGGGGGAGGGGGACGCCAAAGCCCAGGTGCTCCTTCCTGTACAGCAAGCAGGTCTGTGGAGGAGAAAGAAACTGTTGTGTCCCTCCCCCCTTTGAACTGTGTGAGGCTGTGAGCAGAGGGCTGTTTCCTGCCCCTCCCTCCTCCTCCTTCGGTCAGCAGCAGCGAGAGTGTCTCTATGTGGAGAGAGCAGCTGCGGGCTCTTCACCCCCTCCCTCTCCTCCTCATGCTGCTGTACTCGGGAGCTGGGAATGAAAAAATAGCATAAAGGAGGATCATGGGACATGTAGTCTGGAGAACTGGCAGACCCATCGCAATCCTAAGAGAGGAACTGCAACCCCCAGCATGCCAATCTGAAGGGAAGGGAGAGAGAGACAGTCTTTGGGTGGTAAGTGACATGTTGCATCTGGGGACCCTGCTGTGTGGGGGTCTCTCTGGGGATGGGGACCCTGCTGTGTAAGGGCCTCTCTGGGGACCCTGCTGTGTGGGGGGCTGTCTGGGGACCCTGGTGTGTGGGGGCCTCTCTGGGAACCCTGGTGTGTGGGGGCTCTCTGGGGACCCTGCTGTGTGAGGGGCTCTCTGGGGACCCTGCTGTGTGGGGGGCTCTCTGGGGACCCTGCTGTGTGGGGTCTCTCGGGGGTGTGTGGTCCCAAGGGTCTCTCCGGGGGTGTGTGGTCCCAGGGGTCTGTCGGGGGGTGT
>BLSH010430670.1:49229-65816 GCA_018402905.1 Glandirana rugosa
CAGGGGTCTCTCGGGGAGAAATGTAGTCCCAGGGGTCTCTCGGGGAGAAATGTAGTCCCAGGGGTCTCTCGAGGGGGAAATGTAGTCTCAGGGGTCTCTCGAGGGGGAAATGGGGGAGCTCTCTGGGGACTCTGATGTAAAGGGGGAGCTCTCTGGGGACCCTGATGTAAAGAGGGGCTCTCTGGGGACCCTGATGTAAAGAGGGGCTCTCTGGGGACCCAGATGTAAGCGACTCTGTCTGGCCAGCCGGTATGGGAGGGCCTGTCATCCTCACTGCCCATCACCTCACTTCATAGTGCGCAACCCGGCACAGCCTCAGCGCCGCTGCATTGCTGAAAGGCAGCAATTGGCTTGCAGCAATGCCAGTTTCTGAAATTCCAGCCAATTAGGCTGTAGCAATGTGCCTGCATGACGTTAGCCCTCCCACTTCATGTAGGGATGTCAGAATGAGGAGAAAAATACAGAGGAGAATAAGTGAAATAATAAAAGATGTGTGAGGACTCTTTATGTTATGCTACTTATGTTTTTTTTTGCGCAATTGCGTATAGTTTATGTACTGTATTTGTGCGCGTTTGCAAAATTAAAGTGGGCCGGTCTGGATGAAATCCAGGGCCAAATTTTTGTCCCAGTCCAGCCCTGGCTGGTTCCCTGCAATATAGATAAAGATCACTGAAAAAGCATTGTGTTGGGGGTCCCACCCAGTCCATACCAGGCCCTTCGGGTCTGGTATGGATTTTAAGGGGAACCCCACACCAAATTGATAATAAAAAATTGTGTTGGCCCCCCAAAATCCAAACTAGACCCTTATCCGAGCATGCAGCCCTGGCATGGCAAGGGGTTGGGAACGAGTGAGTGTGCCCCCTCTGAACCTTATCAGGCCACATGCCCTCAACATGGGGCGGTGCTTCGGGGTCTGGTTTGCATTGTGGGGGGACCCCAATGCCATTTTCCCAAAATTTGGCATGGGATTCCCCTTAAAATACATACCAGACCTGAAGGGCCTGGTACGAACTTTGCGGGGGACCCCTATTCAATATTTCTGTTTAATTTTGGCTTGGAGTTCCTCGTAAAATCTATGCCAGACCCTTATCTGAGCGTGCATGCATGGTATATAGCAGGGCTTGACAAATTTGCCTTGAATCTAGGCGCCAGCTAAAAAAGTTAGGAGCCAGTTTTTTATAGCGTAGTGTGGGGTTGTCAGCGCCCGGGGTAAGACAAGTAATTTGCGCCCCTAACCCTAACTTACTCACAGCAGAGCAGCCAGTCAATAACTCCACCGTTACATCAGGGTTACAGGGTGGCCAGAAAGAGTGACACTAAAAAATCTGTTATGGGGGAAACTCCTTATTATGCCGAATGCATTGTGACTGCGGCATGTAAAACGCCCTCATCTGCTGCTTAATGGAGCTTAAGGGAGGCCAATGGTGGGTGGCATGACTCTACTGCACATTTTTACCACCCAACTTGCACATCTAAACAAAGCCTGAGTGACATTGTAAATAAAATACAAAAAGGTGAAAAGTATTCCAGCGCTGCTGATCTTCTGCTGCCTCTTTGCAGCCACTTCCTGCTTACATGTGTGTCCCCCACAGTGACTTTTCATTGCTCTGGTGGGTTTCCGGTCACCATGAAATACTGGAGCCCAGCTGCACATAGAGTGGTAATTGTTGATGGTACTCAGGACTTTATCACAATTTTGTTGCTTAGAATAAAGGTCACGTTTCTCGCGGTGTGACATCATCTTTCATATTATACAAAAAATAATGGGCTAACTTTACTGTTTAATTTTTTTTTATTCATCAAAGTGTATTTTTTCCAAAAAATTGCGCTTAAAAGACCGCTGCGCAAATACCATGTGACATAAAATATTGCAGCAACCGCCATTTTATTCTCTAGGGTCTCTGCTAAAAAATAATATATAATGTTTGGGGGTTCCAAGTCATTTTCTAGCAGAAAACACTGGATATTTAATTGTAAGCCACTAATGTGAGAGAGGGTTTAGTCTTTAAATGGTTAAACTTTCCTGATAACAGCCCAGGAGATCATTGCTTTAAAAGAACCATGAGATACATTGTTGTGTTTCTTCTTCTAACTCTCAACAACTATTCCAGGCAGACAGCCAAGTTTAACAGCTGTGAGAACGGCTCTCTGCTCTCGCTGAATCTGACAGCTGTTTTAACACAGATAGAAGGAACGGCTGTCACTCGCCAGGACGCGATTTCTGGTCGCCATGGCGACCTGGCGCCTGGGGTTTGTCGAGGCCTGGTATATAGTCTACACAGTGGTGTAGTGGTTAGCACTTTCGCCTGGGAGCAAATAGGTCACTGGTTCAAATCCCAACCACAACACTACCTGCCTGGAGTTTGCATGTTCTCCCTGTGCCTGTGTGGGATTCTTCCAGTTTCCTCCCAAAGACATGCAGATAGGTAAATTAGATCTTGTTTAAATTGGCCCTAATATATATATGAATGTGAATTAGGGACCATAGATTGTAAGCTCCTTGAGGGTAGGGACTGATGTGAATGTACAATATATATGTAAAGTGACAGCGCTATATAAGTACCTGAAATAAATAAATACACTGAATGCAGTGTATTATATATACTGTACATATATATATGCCACTGCCTAACCTTTTGCTATCTCCGCAAATGTTTTCACTATATTCGGCCTCTGTGTAAGTGGCCTTATATAGTGTGGGCGTGGACTCAGATCCGCTGAGCAATGATTGGCCAAAGGCACCCTTCCTTTGGCCAATCATGGCTCTCACAGCAGAGCATGCTATGATTAGCCAAAAGCACGCAGGTCATGTGCATTCTTTGGAAAATCAGCAGGCAGCATTCCCCCACAATTTCACTGCATTATGGGCCATTCCAATGTTCAGGATTCGGCAACCCCCCCACTGTTCGATTCGAACATACTTTTGAGTCGAACCAGGGGACCATCCCTATTGGCCATGGATGTACATTGCGACACACTTTTTTTAACATAAAAGATGGGACAAAAAATGTCTCCATTTTTAAATACATTTTTACACTTTTTAGGTGAATGGGCATGATGTACCCCAATACCCATTCACATAGGGGGCCAGGATCTGGTGCCCCCCTTGTTAACAGGGGGCTTCCACATTTCAATCAGCCCCCCAACCACCACGGTTGTCAGGAAGAGGCCCTTGTCCCATCAACATAGGTACAAGAGGCTTTGAGGGGGGTGGGGAGTCCCCCCCCACCCCATCATGTTAAAGGCATGTGGCCTGGTTTGTTCCAGGAGGGGGGCAGGCCCTCACTTGCCCCCCCCCCCCATCCTGACCTCCAGGCTGCATGCATAGAAAGGGTCTGGAGTTTGGGGGAATCCCCCAGCGTTTTGTAATAAAATTTGGAGTGGGCTTCCCCTTAAAATCCATCCCTGAGCCAAAGGGCTTGGTATGGATTTGGGGGATGGGGGACAATACATTATAGCCACAAGCAAGTTAAAATTACATCTTTGATCAATGTAGGGGAGGATGTGGGAGCTATATGTGGTATGGGTTGGGTTCATTGAATTATTTGGCATCACCACACAATCACTTGCAGCCCATGTGCACACAGCACTTCCTGTTTACAGCCACATTACACTTCCTCCTGATGTATATCTGTAATGACTATGCAAATATAAATAAGATGACTTCTCAATGCTGGTTCACACTAGTGTGATAAGGGAACCCTGCGAATCCGCTGCGGGTTCCCACATCTCTTAAATAGTTCCCACTGCCATGTGCAAACTGCTAGCTGTGTCAATAGAAAGATGAGATTCCCTAATCAGTTTGCAAATTGCACTGCAAACTGCAAATTCAAACAGGAATCAGATTGCATGGATGTGAACACTCATGTGATCTGATTCTGCTCCAAAGCAAAACAAAAAAAAAGTCCCGTGCAAATTTGGTCAGGATGCGATGCAAATTCAGCCATAATATCTGTATGGCTGAATTTGCATACCACAGATTGCATGCGATTTGCACTGCAAAGCAAATCACATCCGATCTCGGACACCACAGCAGTGTGAACCGGCCCTGAGGAGGTAATCCACTTCCCCAAAACCACCACCCCCCAAAACTAATTGAAGTTACAAAAGAACAAGCAAAATCAATTTCATTTTATTTTGCCAACAGAAACACAAGTATGTACATATTTACTGGCATTAAAGTATTTGCAGTATATACACATTTAGAAAAACATCAATTGGGTTCAAAGGGTCCTGCTCATAGGAGCTTACAATCTAAAATTGGACTAAACCTTACAGTGGTCAATTTTAGTTTCACCGTCCATAACTGCACACACATTTCATAAAATGACTAAACACCCACATGACATTATTAGCTGTAAAATTACAGAAAGATAATTAACAGTCATTCTAACAAAGCATTACAACATAATATTAAAAAAGGCGCAGATTAAACCAAGAACATTGGTGAAGTTCCTTATATAAGCTAGCACTGGCACACACCCAATAGAAGTACACGCCCACCAGTATCTTGCAATCTTTCTTTTCTAATTTATTTCACCTGACAGGCTGCCATACCAATACTATTTGCTGTGTTAACCCTTGGCTATGTTCTTCAGATCAGTATAAGTCCAGGACATAATTCTAAGTCAGTGGTTATCCACCCTGTCCTCAAATACCCCCAACAGGTCATGTTTTCAGGCTATTATTTTGCATAAGTGATTTGATCAGTTTCACTGCCTTAGTAATTACCACAGCTGTTTCCATCTGAGGGAAATCCTGAAAGCATGACCTGTTGGGATGCCTTGAGGACTGAAGTTGAGAAACACTGATCCAAGCAACAGTTTTCTAACCAGATGTACCTGTGCAGTGTAAACCCTACAATTTGAAATGTCCAAGTCCTTGGCTGCAATGAGCTTCCAATTTAAAGTCCCAAAATAACTTGCTTACATTACAGACTATTTGGACAAGAGACAAATAAAATGCCAGCCTGTCTTTGGATTGTGGTGAACAACCCAAACAGGGGTTTATTATAAACTTCAACACAAATAGTAACACATCCAGGACGTGAACAAGCAACCTTTTGGGTGCCAGGTGGATTTGCTAGCCATTTAGCTAGTGAGCAAATGTGTTGTCCATCGCTGTGGTGTGAACCAGTCCTAAGTCCATAGCCATGCTCAGTATCACAAGTAATATACAATAGATTGTCCTAAGTATCGGGAAATGTGCCTTTACACACACATGAACTATAATGGCAGCCCAGGGTTCAGTATTGAGTTGGACCACCATTTGCAGCTATAACAGCTTCAACTCTTCTGGGAAGGCTGTCCATAAGGTTTAGGATGTTTGTCTATTGGAGTATTTGGCCATTCTTCCAAAAGTGCATTTGTGAGGTCAGGCACTGATGTTGGATGAGAAGGCCTGGCTTGCAGTCTCTGCTCTAATTCAGCCAAAAGGTGTTCTATCGGGTTGAGGTCATCCATGTCTTTATGGCCTTTGCTTTGTGCACTGGTGTGCAGTCATGTTGGAACAGGCAGGGGCCATCCCCAAACTGTTCCCACAAAGTTGGGTGCATGAAATTGCCCAAAATGTCTTGCTGATGCCTTAAGAGTTCCCTTCACTGGAACTAAGGGGTCAAGCCCAACCCCTGAAAAACAACCCCACACCATAATCCCCCCTCCACCAAATGATTTGGACCAGTGCACAAAGCAAGATCCATAAAGACATGGATGAGTGAGTTTGGGGTGAAGGAACTTGACTGGCCTGCACAGAGCCCTGACCTCAACCAGATAAGACACCTTTTGGCTGAATTAGAGTGGAGATTGTGAGCCAGGCCTTCTCATCCAACATCAGTGCCTGACTAAACAAATTCACTTCTGGAAGAATGGTCAAATACTCCCATAGACAAACATCCTAAACCTTATGGACAGCCTTCCCAGAAAAGTTGAAGCTGTTATAGCTGCAAAGGGTGGGCCAACTCAATATTGAACCCTACAGACTAAGACTGGGATGCCATTAAAGTTCATGTGCGTGTAAAGGCAGGCATCCCCATTGCCTAGCTAGTATAACTGGCAAGATTTGCAATGGTGATGGAACCCTCCTACACATAAATACTACATTTAGACATAATTTAGGTAAGACCCTGAGTCATGTTTAACAACATAGAGAGGACAAACAACACCACTACATAAAGTGACATGCTTGGGAATCGAACTCAGGACGTCGGCAATGGTAGACAGAATTACTACTTTTTAAACCATAAAGACCTCCTACACATGAATACACAGATACTGCATGTCTAGGAATATATAGGACTTACATTAGCCAGGAGTTAAAAAATTATATTAAAGGTATCCTCAGATTTTTGGTAATGACATTTTTATTTCTGATGTTGGTATACATATCACATGTTTGGGGCTCAAATTAGGATCATTTGAAAAGAATGAAAAAAAATGGGACTAGTTTTACATTTCCATAAGCAATGGTATTGTTTGTGATTTGTAAAGACTCCAGTGTGAGTTTGGGGAAATATTTTTGTGACATGGACAGCAGCATGTGAAAGTGACCGAGAAAAAAAAAATATTTACAAAACATGAAGAGATTTCACATTGTATCATTCTTAAAAACAAAATAGATTATCAAATGTGCAACAATTTCTTTGAGAGAAAGATACATTTCAACTCAACATGAAATGGATTTATTTGAGAAAGTAACAATTGTACCATTAGAATGAATGGCAGAAACTTGCACTTGGCAAAATAACTCTCCTCTTCACTCCCAAAAAGTGTGTGCAAAATAACTCTCATTTTGGTATTTACTAACTACTCAAGGAATTACTCCATGAGAGTTATTATGAGAGTTGTTTTGTGTCTGAGCTCAGTTGTGCTCTGTGCCTAGGAGTAAGGCGACGGGGAATTTATCTCTTCTCAGACTTTTTAAGATATTTCAGTGTAGAAATCACTTTTTCACACAGTTTAAAAGCAGATTATCTTTAAACAATATAACACATATTTTAGTACAATTTAGGGGATCAGATCATGCTCCAAACATTATTTCTATTAGCAGAACTCCAGGCCTGGACTGGAGTAAGGAGTTGGCCGTTATCTATGACCTGGGAGCTATAGTGAATTCCACTTTGGGTGTAAATCTA
Organism: Glandirana rugosa; assembly: GCA_018402905.1. Taxonomy (NCBI): domain Eukaryota; kingdom Metazoa; phylum Chordata; class Amphibia; order Anura; family Ranidae; genus Glandirana; species Glandirana rugosa. The sequence continues at coordinate 56,359 of BLSH010430670.1, forward strand.
CTCCAGAGCTATTGCGAATACCGTTTTAGCTCTATTTAGCACCATTTGCCATTTTTGGGAGCTAAATAGCTCTCAGGAGTAAATTTACTCCACTGAACGCTTTAGTAAATAAACCCCTGTATATCCCATAGTTTGTAGACTATAACTTTCACACAAACCAATCAGCCACTTGACCTACAGAAGATTTCCCCCCCTTCTTGACCAGATCTTTTTTTGCTATTTTATTTTAACTGGTAATTGCTCACTCATGTAATGATGTACCCATATAAAATTTACGTCCTTTTTTCACACAAATAGAGCTTTCTTTGGATGGTATTTGATGGTATTTGATGACCACTGGGATTTTATTTTTTTGCGATATAAACAAAAAAATACTGAAAAATTTTTGCAATAAACTCAATTTTTTTCATAAATTTAGACCAAAATGTATTCAGCTACATGTCTTTGGTAAAAAAAATTCCAATAAGCGTATTATCATTGGTTTCACAAAAGTTATAGCGTCTACAAACAATGAGATATATAATGGAAGCTTTTACTTTCTGACTATCATATTTCTTGATGTGCTAAAATGCCAGGGTGGTGCAAAACCCCCTAAATGACCCCTTTTTGGAAAGTAGACACCCCAATGAATTTGCAGAGAGGCATGTTGAGTCCATGGAATATTTTATTTTTGTCAGAAGTTTTTGAAAATTTACTAATTTATTTTTTCTCTACACAGAGTAGTCACTTAAATTATATATTGCTCACACATGACATGGGTATAAGTGGAATTACACCCCCCCCCCATTACATTCTGCTGCTTCTCCTGAGTACGGGGATATCATGTGTGAGACTTTTTGGTAGCCTATCTGCGTACGGGTGCTGAGAACCAATCACCGCCTTCAGGCTTTCTAATGCCTCATTTACACTGCTGCTGGTAAACGGATGTTTAAAGGCATTTGGGCGTTTTTTTCAGCTGCCCCTGAACTTTCCTCTATGTTATCTTATCAGTACATTTACACAGGGTCGTTTAAGGTCGTTTCCAGGCAGAAGAGTTTAAAGGCTTTTTTTGTAACACAAAAAAATGGGTTCAGACGCCAGTTCCGAGGCATTAGAAAAGCTAAACAGCTTGTAAACGCCACTAAACCCGCCTAAACATGGTAAATCGCGCCTAGGACCATTTCATTTACAGCCGTTTCCATTTAAAAAAAAACGCTCCTTGATGCAAAAGCGGCAAAATGCCACTAAACGCTGCATGCAAAACGCGGCAAAATGGCCGTTTAAGAGGCCAGCTTCTAGCTGTCAAAAAAAATCGTTCAAAGGAGGTTGATACAGCGTCCCGTGTAAATGGGGACTTAGGGTGTAAAATGTTCATTTCACTTCCTCACTATCTATCACAGTTTCAGAGGCCCTGAAATGTCAAGGTAGCACAAAACCCCCCAAATGACCCGTTTTTGGAAAGTAGACACCCCAAGCTATTTGCTGAAAGGCATGTTGAGCCCATAAAATATTTTTTTTTGCCACAAGTTTTCTGGAAAATGACATTTTTTTTTTTACACAAAGTTGTCACTTAAATGATATTTCCTGGTCGTCCTCCCGTCATCACACTATGGGTTAACTCCTCCTTTTAACCCCCAGGACCACCTTTTTCCAGCTTAATGAAGTTAGGTCCTCTCCTCTCCCTCTTGTTCATTTTTTTCTGGTTGCCAGGCCACCAGACAAGGTACTACAGCTTCATCCCTCTTACTAAACCTTGCGCCCCCCCAGGTTCTCTCCTGGGTTTGGAAGGTTCAGATAAAACAGAGGTAAATCCTTTTAGCACACTGGGCTCCCTGGGTGCCGGGGCTGTGGGCACTAAGTGGCTAAATACCACTAATCATTTCTGGCTGTGGCGGGCTGGAGACTCTCTTTACATTCCAGGCATTAGGGGCCATGCCGGCGGCCCTTCCCAGCTTTCTGGGGCTGCCTGATGGCCTCAAGCTGAGAGACAGGAAGCCAGCAGTGGTGCTGATATCTTTACACTGCAAGACTGTAAAATGTCTTGCCAGGCGGCAAAAGTATCCCGGTAGGCAGCCATGCCCCCTCACCTCTCTCATGCTCTCTCTTATATCCTCTCTTGTGCTTGCAGCCAGGCTTGCTAGAGGTCAGCCAGCAGTGGTTTTGACCAGCAACCCTTCCGCCCCTAAACTTCCAGACTGCTTCAGCAGGGGCAGTAGGTGTAGAAAAAAAAGGAAGAGTAATATTATAATAATAATCTTAACAATTTATAAATATGTGCACCACGCTACTAATGTGTCCTAAATAATTCACTAAATAACCTCTATCTCCATATGGTGCTACTTAATATAAATAAAAAAATCAAACAACAAAGTGAATTTTTTTCTTTTTTAAATCTTTCTTTAAATTCCACAGTAACACCCCAATTCAAAATCAAATTTCATCAAACAATGTGAATAAAGAAACCGTCCATATAGATATACAGTAAGTAAAGTCCAAAGAATGTGATAAAGATGGTGTACCACTATAAAAACATACACCGTGGGGTTGATTTACTAAAGCTTGAAAGTGCAAAATTTGGTGCAGATTCAAGGTTTTATTGTCAAAGCTTGATTGAGCAAGCTGAGGTTAGAAGCTGATTGGCTAGCATGCACAGCTGCACCAGTTTTTGCACTCTCCAGCTTTAGTAAATCAACCCCTATATGTCCTCCAATACAGTATTAGTGCAAGCTCCACTCCCTTAAGAATAATGGTCACCAGGCGGTATTGTCATTCACTCTTATGACTGGCACATAGCGTTTATGTTGATATAAAGCAGCTCAGAAACTCCAATCCCCATCCAGATGTCATAAAGTATCCACATGTAGGGAAAAATCCAAACAGCGCCTCCAATAGTGTAAAATCTTACAGTACCCACTTATTTTACAAGTAATGCACTTACATCAACACTCAATAGAAAATGACCATAATTAAAATCAATGTCATTGTCAGGCCACAGTGCTGCCATCTCACCGACCCTCATGGGTCGTAGCAGCCACTCCCACTTCCTGAATCAACGTCCTGACGTCACATCTGTTTGCCATGTAGCCATGCCCTGTGAAAATAATAATAACGGTATGAAATATAGTGGGGGCGAGAGGCATTTTATTTTTTATAAAGGGTCTTTTTTTCCATTTGTGCAGCCATGAGCTCGCCACAGCCACAAACTGCAACAAAGATCTGCAAAAAGGTAGGAGGGGGCGATGGGGGCCTATTGAGTAAAAGAGTGCTGCACACGAGACTGATGTGATGCTAAATCATTTTAGGAGCAGAAGCCCTAAAAAAGACACAGAGAAGTCCTGCCACCGCTCTAAATCCCCGCAATCAGGGTCTCATTCCAAACACAGAATCCATTCACCCATTATTCTAAGCTGCAGTAAAACACCAACAGTGGAGCCAAGACAGACAGGGAGACCGGCTGAGGGCCTGCGCAGCACCAGCTGTTCCTGGGAAGCCTTCATGTGCAGAGTGCATGAGTGATGTGGCCACGGATAAGGAAAGAGAAGCACGGAGAGTCAAGGAAAACATTCATGAGGCAGTGGCCAAAAGCATTCATTTGGTCTCCAACGCCAGTGGTTCAAGGGTAGAACCGAAAGTGAGTACTACCACAGATCAGGATTTTGGAGATTTTCTCAGGATCATCTCTAGAATCAGAAAGTCTGATTTTCATCCGACTGACCCATTTGTGACGCCCATAAAAGAGACCATAGATTGGGATCAGGACACTCAACCTCCAGAGAAGGTGAAGCTTTTTTTTTCAAATCTGAAAAAGCAAGGAGCTTCTTTTCCATTCATGGAGGAGATCCGTGAATTAATGAAGGATTAATGGGAAAAAAACCCCATATAATTATATCTGTGTAAATCCTCAGATGCTGCTTTTGGGAATCACCCCCAGGAGTGGATGCAGCCCCACAGCGCCTGGCAAGACATGTGTCTCTCCCTCTGGAAGACTCCACTTTCCGAGATCCAATGGATAAGTGAACAGATGCCGATCTTAAGAAGATTTATGCATTCACTTTGTGTAGCTGAGGGGGAGGGGAGGACCTAACTTTATTAAACTGGAACAAGGTGGTCCTGGGGGGAAAAAGAAGGTAACCCATAGTGTGCTGACGTGAGGACAGGAAATGAAAAATTATGATGAGTATTGATAACAATTTTCCATTTTAAGGTTTGAACCTAAATTGCTTCTGGGGGTCGTATCCAGAGATCTCCACAAAACCACTTTTTGGATACCGTGACAGCTGCTGTAAAGTGTGGAACTCTACTGTGAACCGGTCTCACAGATTCTCTGAAACAACATTACATCGCCTCTCAATAAGTTCCTTGGAACCGCTTGTACAGGATATCACTTTGGTTGATTTGGAGTCAGCTGGCATCCATTCTCTGGCACACCTATATTAGCAATCCAACCTGCATTCTTTTAAAGACTTACTGTATGTACTTCCTACTCCATAAAAATGTCATCATTTTACAAGTATCTTCAGATACGTCATGCCCACGTTGTTTCTTATTGTTTAATGGCTCCCCCTCCCTAAAGCTCATGGACACCTCACCATCTCTCCATTTGGGAGTATCACCTATTTATCATCTCCTTTCCCACCATTCTCCACAAAAAATGCTTCCATGGGAACTCACCTTTTAATCCTCAGCCACCCCACCTCAATGCTGTCTTGCTACTCAGTTCCCTCTTAACGATTCTATGTCTTTCTCATTAAGAATCCTCCCAGAAACTCTCACACAAGTGGTACTACACCCCAGACAGACTAGCCACCATTTTCCCAGATCACTCCCCGCTGTGCTGGAGATATTGTGGCTCTGTCAGATCAATATCTCATGTTCGGTGGCATTGCCCAATCATCAACAGTTCTTGGTTGGCTGTTTTCTCATTGGCCTCCTCCATTACTGGTGTAACACTTAAACCTGACCCAAAACTAGCCATGCCGGGAATAGGTATGGATTCCTGGCCTTTTGAATTTCACACTGTATGAAACACCGACAGTATCTATAGCAGGTAGGTGAACTCTTGCTCGGAATTGGAAGCAAGCAATGCCCCCTCTGATGGTTACACCACTATCAGAATTCTAAACAAAGTGTCCAATTTGAATGCAGGATAAATTTCTCCTAAATGGTCTTCTAGGGTACATAACTCTTGTTGTAATTTGTCCTTGTAATTATTATCTGTTATCTCAGACCCACAATTATTATCTCAGCTATGGAATCCATCCCTTCCCCCACATGTCCTACTCTACATTTGCCCAGATGTGAACAGATAGCTCTTTGCACACGATCTCCTGGTCACACCAACTCTCTTATTTTTTCTTTACTTCTACTTTGTCTTTCCGACCCGCAATTTGATTCCTTATTTGAGGATTTACTATATTTGTAGAGTTTTTTTCAATGCATTTATTGTGCAACATTTTTGTTCTTCTCTTTTGTACTCATTATTTCTTACAATAAAAGATGTATTGAAATGAGATCAATGGTTGGTTTAATATGATGAAGAAAATGAAGGGGTCTATTTATAAAAAAATAGGTGGATGAATGTGACAAACATTCACCCAGCCGTGACAAATGCTGGCCATATTCTATTTCATACTTTAAAGCAGAGTTCCACCCAAAAGTGAAAAAAAGCTTTAAGAGAAGGTGACCCCCTGACATGCCATAATTGGCATGTCATTTTTTTTGGGGGGACCGTGGACCCACTTTTCCACTTCCTCTCTCGGCGATCTTCTGGGACACGTCACAGGTCCTCGAGGATAAGCTGAGCCATTCACAAGCTGTAGTGCGACTCGCACATGCACAGTGAGCGCCCGGCTTTGAAGCCAAAGCCGGATGCCCACACTTTTGATGCCGGCGCCGCGGAGGGGAGGGGGAGACGAGCAAGCCCTCGGGCGGCCGCATCGCTGGAACGAGGGCAGGTGAGTGGCCGATTGTAAAAAGTCAGCAGCTACCCTTTTGGTAGCTGCTGACTTTTAACAGGGTGGAACTCCGCTTTAATTTCCTATGATGGTCAGCTCCATCTAGGGGCCATAACGAAGATTTTTTTCCTGAACAATCTCAGTCAAAAAGCATAACACAATACAGCTTTATGCCCACTAGATAGAGACAAGGAAATCAGTGTATCAAACAAAATATGGCCAATATTTATCATAGCTGGGCGAATGTTGTTCACATTCTTTCAATAAGTAAAAAAAAAAGACCTTTAATTGTTTGTGAAAGCTTACACCCCAAAATGTACTCAGCCAATGAAAGGTAATTAATCCATTTTTATTTTTCTATTGCTATCAATGGCCAACACGGTACAACACTTCATCCATGTCTTTGGTGATCTCTGATCTCCTTATGAAGTGTTTCTTACATGATGAAGATCAGCCATGGAGTATATCTGAGGTGTATATCAGGGTGTGCTTCTTCCCCACATGAGACCTGTGATGTCCAGCAACATTCATATAGAAGACATTTCCCACACTCAAGGCACTAATACACCTCGAGGGTTGTGTGGGATCCCTGATGTACAGGAAGACAGGACTTCAATGAGGAACAATGCCCTCACTCAGGACAGGAAAGTGGCTTCTCCAATGTGTGAGATCTCTGATGTCTATAAAGATTGGACTTTCGTGAAAAATACTTTCCACACTCAGGACAGGAATATGGCTTCTCCCCTGTGTGAGATCTCTGATGTGTATAAAGATTGGACTTCTCTGAAAAACATTTCCCGCACTCATGACAGGAAAGTGGCTTCTCCCCAGTGTGAGATCTCTGATGGCTGCAAAGATTGGACTTCAGTGAAAAACATTTCCTGCACTCAGGACAGGAATACGGCTTCTCCCCCGTGTGAGATCTCTGATGTGTGTAAAGATTGGACTTCACCGTAAAACATTTCCCACACTCAGGACAGGAATATGGCTTCTCACCCGTGTGAGACCTCTGATGTGTGTCAAGTGTGGACTTCACTGAAAAACATTTCCCACACTCAGAACAGGAATATGGCTTCTCACCCGTGTGAGACCTCTGATGTGTTTGAAGATTGACCTTATATAAATAACATTTCCCGCACTCAGGACAGGAATACGGCTTCTCCCCTGTGTGAGATCTTTTATGCACGTTAAGGTGTGATTTGTAATGGAAACATTTCCCACACTCAGTACAGGAAAACCTCTTATCTGTTGGAAGGACGGCACCGTCCCTCACAGTCTGAGGTTCCTCAGGATAAGAGGAATACGATGGTCCATCTACACTGTGTGGTGCCGGATGGACATTTGAGGTAGCCGGGTTTTCTCCTGGACTATACTGTGTGATGTCCTCATCTTCTACTTTACAGTCTGGAGACAAAGTGAGACAATCCTCTGAGGTTTTCCTCATCTCCCGTCCATCTACTAAAATAGAAATACAAAGATTATTACTAGACATGAGCATTAATTAGAGTTAAAATATCTCCCTTGTTTTCTGCAGACAGATATACATTTCCTGATGCCTTATGTTGTACAGATTCATGTTCCCCGATATGAGCTCATACATTGTACTCATTAAACTGTGTAACCAGGAGCGAATGGACTTGGCAAGATACTCTCCCCATGATGAGGGAATGTGACCTGGAATGGTTCGGGAGAGGGGGCTGCTCACTCCCCAACCTCTCACTTTTTCCTGGGAGGCCAAGTTGCATGCTCGGATGAAGGTCTGGTATGGATTGTGGACCCCACACTTTTTCTAGTTTTTTTGCATAGGGTTCTCTCTTAAAATCAAGACTCATAATATTGGTATTCAGTAATCAGTAGAAGTTAAATGTTTACATGAGACAAATTGTAGAGGTCCCACACTGCTGCCTCCCATCTCCTGAGACTGCACTCAGTGACTTGGGTCTGAGACTCTACAGACATCCCTCCACCCGACACAACCAAGGTTCTTACTAGACTCAGCAATGGGGCAGAAGACTCAAAGCACATGTCCCAGGAGCCTATATATAGTAACGTCTATAGTGAGATCAACATTTTACTTCCAGGTTAACCCCAGAATCTCCATAAATGCAGTCTAGATACATAAATTGTGTCTGCAGCACAGAGAAGGAAGATTATCTGAGAGAAATACAGGAATACAGGACGGGGAACACAGCTCAAGAAAGCCACCAGTAAGGATGGGCTTGTCATGTTCGCAACCCCACGTGCACGAGCCCACTGCACACTGCTAATCACAGGCAGTGATTATCTTATGTGTGCAGCCGCAGATCGGGAAATGTCTCACTGCCTGTGATTAGCGGTGTCCAGTGTCAGCCTCCTGGCGGGCTCAGGCACGTGGGGTTGCAAACACGCCAGAGCCAATCCTTAGTGATCAGGGTATTACAGGCTGATATCAGCCAGTCCCCGCCCTACTCTGGACCAATCAGTGAGCAGTATGGGTGGAGGAATGTATTTAGTGTTAATGACCCACCTGTGCTGATCTCTGTAGGAGGGTCCTCCTCTATAAATGTCCCCGTTATTCCATCCTCCTCCATAGACTGCTGATCATCCCTCACACACCTCTCTTCTTCTTCTGCTTTAACCTCAAATTCTATATCGATTGGATCTCCACTCTAAACCAAGAAAATGAAAGAGAAAATCATCTGTAAAATATAAGCTTTAATTTTGTGACATCACAAAAATATCCACACATTGTCCCTATAAGTGTGTTTTATAAACTCCATCCCACCAACCTTATAACAGTGAGGGATGGGGTGACCTTCCTGTGTGGAATCCCGGGAATACAGAGGACGGGGACCTCTCTCTGGGGGGTTCCTGGTATTAGGTGGCTCCATCATATCCTTGTGTCCTTCTGAAAACTCCTCCATCACTCCATACTCCTCACCCTCCTCTTTATACTCTTCTTTAACAACAATATTATCATCCCCGAGGTTTCCACTCTGAATATAGAATAAAACATTCATTGTAACAAACATGCTGTATATAAATCAGAACTACCAATAATTGTCAATCATCTACCTGATGACGGTGAGGGATGGGGTGACCTTCCTGTGTGGAATCCCAGGAATACAGAGGACGGGGACATCTCTCTGGTGGGTTCCCATTACTGGATCCATCTGTAGGAAACACAACACTGAAGTCACAACACAAAGGATGTCTACCTAGGTCATTACCCTTGGGTGGTCTCTCTACAGGGGCAGGAGACATAAGGACCCTAAGGTGTGTCCTTCCAGTGGGGTAGGGAGTGGCAGTAGTCCATCTACTAACTGTTAATAACCATCAAGACTAAATATATGTCGTACAAACAATGTTACTTACAAAATAAGATATAAGTCTCACCTTTGGAGCCCCTACTATTATAACAACAATTTCTTCTCATATTTCTCCTCCCACTCCTCATACCTCACTACCTCCTCAAAAGTCTTCCTGTGTTCCTATACTACCTCGGTGGATTATGGTCCTTGGGGGGTCTCTCTCCAGGGGCAGGAG
>BLSH010430670.1:102815-113979 GCA_018402905.1 Glandirana rugosa
AGGGCGTGAGTCTTGTTCTTTTGCCGAAGAGGGGACACACTTTAGAAAATACGTGTAGTTCTAACATAAAATAAAATACAATCTTGATGTGCATAAAAGATTTCACACAGGGGAGAAGCCGTTTTCTTGTTCTGAGTGCGGGAAATGTTTTTCAGAGAAGTCCAGTCTTTCCACACATCAGAGATCTCACACGGGGGAGAAGCCGTATTCCTGTCCTGTGTGTGGGAAATGTTTTTCACAGAAGTCCAGTCTGCACACACATCGGAGACTGCACACGGGGGAGAAGCCATACTCCTGTCCTGTGTGTGGGAAATGTTTTTCACAGAAGTGCAGTCTTTACAGACATCAGAGATGTCACACAGGGAGAAGCCCTATTCCTGTCCTGAGTGAGGGAATTGCTCCTCACTGAAGTCCTGTCTTCCTGTACATCAGGGATCCCACACAACCCCCGAGGTGTGAATGTTGCTGGACATCCCAGCTCTCATGTGGGGAAGAAGCACCCCCTGATATACACCTCAGATATACTCCATGGCTGATCTTCATCATGTAAGAAACAGTTCATAAGGAGATCAGAGATCACCAAAGACATGGATGAAGTGTTGTACCGTGTTGCCCATTGATAGCAGGAGAAAAATAAAAATGGAGTCCTTACCTCTCATTGGCTGAGTGCATTTTGTGGTGTGGAGACGTAGAGGTCTAAAATAACCAGCGTTTGCCCAGCTGAGATGAATGCCGGTAGTTTTTTTCATACACTGATTTCCTATCATCGTCATTTCCATCTAGTGGCCATAATGCGGTATTGCGGTATTTATCCTGATTGAAGTATTTCAAGAAAAATGCTTCATCGTGGTCACTAGATGGCGCTGCAATCAAGGGGAATTTTTAATTAAATTACTGCAAGAATTTATCATGACTGAGAAAATCCTTGTTACAAACGTCCAACAATTAAAAAAAAATATATATATATACCCCTAAGTTTTCTTTGTCGGGGGGTTCAAAGCAATAGCTGAGATGAGACCCCTGCATTTATTAGTACAGCAGACAATGAAAAGTGTAAAGTCAGCTGTCAGATTAGGAGTGCAAACAAATGCCAACATGTTTCCTCACCAGGCAAAGCAATAAATAGATGGCAGCTTACCTAAAAGGATCTATATCAGGGGTAGGTAACCTCCAGCTGTTGCAGAACTACAAGTCCCATCATGCCTCTAATTGTAACTGCCTTGCAATGCCTCATGGGAAATGTAGTTCTATAACAGCTGGAGGTCTGCTGGTTGCCTACCCCTGATCTATATGAGCGTGTGGGGGAACTCCGCTGTTAATGATCACCTGCTGGAACACCGACTTCCCCTGCTGCTGAAGAAATCCCAACAGGATCCTTGTAGGTCTCCCCACCAGGGTTATGAACAGTCGCTGGGATCACCTAAGACAGCGTTCCTCAACTCGAGGTCCTCAAGGCCCACCAACAGGTCATGTTTTCAGGATTTCCCTCAGATGAATCGGCTGTGGTGATTACGAAGGCAGTGAAACTGATCAAATCACCTGTGCAAAATAATGGAAATCCTGAAAACATGACCTGTTGGTGGGCCTTGATGAACACTGACCTAAGACACTGACTTGAAGTGCTCAAAAATAAGCGTGTTGAGGGGGGTAGAAAACAAAAACCCAGTGCATTAACTTTTTGAACAAATAAACATTTTATAAAAAATTGCACTGACAAAAAATTCCAGATAAAATAGCACAATCGACCGCCCGCTCTGAAACGCCACACTGCTAGCTCTTTGGCCAACGCCTTTCGCCTGAATAATGGAGGCTAACTTGCTGCGTTTAAAAGGATAAAGGCTGGACAGCCGCACACGGAATCCAATCTTGTAGTTTATTAGTAATAAGAGGTACAAGTACAGACAGGTGAACCACAAGTCCCAGCTTACGCGTTTCGCACCTTGGGCTGGTGCTTACTCATAGCTTGACTTTGAGGAACATACAACAGGTATATAACTTGCTGCGTTATTCCCATTTCCTTTAAAGCGGTAGTAAACCCAGTCTAACGAGCTTCATTTAAATGAATCAATTTCGCCTATGTGTGCTCTGTGTGTGTGCCCTCTTAATGCCCGTTTACACAGGGGCGACTTGCCATCCGACTTGAGTCGCCCCAAGTCGCTTGACATTTGAAATCCCATTGAAATGAATGGGAGCCGTCTTAATAGACATGACTGAATTCGCTCCGACTTCGAGGCGACTTCTGAAAAGGTTCCTGTGCTACTTTCAATGCTCTCGCACTTTGGATGACAATTACTCAGTCATACTACATTGTACCCAAATGGAATTTTTATCATTTTGTTCACACAAATAGAGCTTTCTTTTGGTGGTATTTAATGACTACTGGGGATTTTATTTTTTGCGATATAAATGAAAAAAGAGCGAAGATTTTGAAAAAACCCCCAATTTTCTCTTTCGTTCGTCGACAGGCACAGCAACTCTTAGGACTAAGTGGGTTATACTGCCCTCTTCAGGAGTTTACTAGGTAGAACAGGCAGTTCTTACAGCAAAAAAGAACAGTAACAGACACAGCCCCTCCCAGGGGGCGGTCCCCACTGGCAGATAACCCCACACCCAGCTCTGCTAGCTCAGTTTTATTCTGCCTAGTGCAAGGAGTTAGACCTAGGCTCCCTGTTGGGATCTGTGGTATCTCTCTGGGCCACTTCGGCTGTCAGGAGACAGCCTCACAGATGAAGACTTCAATCAAGCAGCCGTGCTGGGCAGCAGGCTGGGTCTTGGATCCAGGTACTCTCCCCAGTCGGCCATCACGCATTAGACTGGATGCTTCATGCTGGGTCGACCGCGACAAACTCTGACCGGACGGGGTGGCCCTGCGGGTTAAACGCCCCGCCATCGCACACAGAGCGCCCAGGGCCGGCAGCTCCCTCCGGCCTAGCCGGTAGCGTGAAAGCTGTCTCGGGTGGGATCCCCGCACTACCCGACTAGACGGGGTAAGTACGCCCCCTCCCCTTCAGGGGCCCAGGGTAGGAGCTGGCGGTTCCCCCCTCTGGGGTGAGCGTAGTGGGTGGTCTCCCCCCCTCTTCCTCACTGGTTCCCCTCCCCCACCCCTCCTGTACCCTGCTGTTGCACCCCGCTCCCCCTCACTGGGGCTCCCAGGGTGTATGTATGGGCCCTAGTGGTCCCCCTCCACCTCTCCCCCTGCTGCCCCCGTGCCTCATTTGGCGGCCATTTTTGGCATAGCCACAGCACTGTTACACAAGGTTTCGGCCTCTAGTGTGCATCGGCGGCCATTTTCCTGTGGTTTCTTCACATGGAAGGCCTGTGCGTCCTGGGGGGGCGGTCCTGGCTGTTTCTGGTGCCAATTTAGCCCCCAGCATGGTGCGATCTCGCTGGCAGCGGCGGCTCTGGGCACAGCGGCAGTGTGGGCAGCAGGAGCGGTGAAGGCAGCGGCATGCGGCTCCTCTCTGGTCAGGTGGTGAGTCCCCCCTGGGGTGACCCCTGTGGCAAGCCTTGCATAGCTGTGGGGTGGGGGGTGCAGTGGTCTCCTGGCAATAGGCCTCTTTTTTCTGGGGCAGCCAGGGTGGGTGACAGTATGGCAGCCGATGCGGGTGCTTCCCCACCGGACCTCGGTGCCTGCAGCCAGCATTTCAGGGGCCCCTTCCCCTGTAGATGCCATGTCCGCGATTCTGGAGACGTTTTGTCACCCGAGTAGACTCGCTGTTGAACCGCAGGGAGGCCAAAAAGCGCCCCTTGCCCCCCCCCCTTCTTCTGGGGAGGACTCAGACCCCAAGGGGGGCTCCTCCGTTGTGGGGACCCCCCTTGAGCTGTTGGACGGTGAGACCCCAGATGCTTCTGATAGCGGGGAAAAGTCTGAGGCTCTGATCACCTCAGTGCATGAGACCCTGCAACCGGAAGAAGCAGCGGGACCCTCTCGGAGAGTGCCCGTCCCCTTCGGGTAACATAGGCCAGGCCCTGCGGCCAAGGTTTTTCCGTATGTGTTTTTTTCTGGATAAGTTGGTTTATAGGGACTGGGCTCAGCTCCAGAGCTCCCTCCCCATTCCGAAGCATTTTCGCTGTGCGTTATCCCTCTGAGGATAGATTATTGAAGAGGTGGGATCACCTCCCATGGTTGACCCCCCATGTCCCGCCTGAGTAAAGCGACCCCACCATCCTGGTGGAAGGCACGCTGTCCTTTAAGGACCCGGCTGACAGGAAGGCTGAAGCTTGCGTCAGATCCCGATTTGCTCTAACTGGGTCTGCCATGCGGCCGGTTGTGGCCCCTGTGCTGGTGTCACAAACGCTCACTGAGTGTGCGAAGCTGCTGCACAGCGAGTTGTGCAAGGTGCAGGCATCTCCTGAGTGTGTGGATCTTGCAGGTCGCATGATCCAAGGGGCTCAGTATCTTTGTGATGCAGCCCTGGATGTGGCCCCCGCTGATATCCAAGGCATCTGTGGTCTCGGTGGAGGCCTGACGGACTTGCCTTTCCAGAGGGGCAGCCCTTCGCTAGCCCCTTGGATGAGATGATCAAATCATTTAGGACCGCTGGGTGTTCGAGGTGGTCTCCTTTGGGTACAGCATAGAATTCTGTTCCCACCCCCCAGACAGGTTCTTTGCCCCAACCTGCAGCAGGCTGCGGGCCCTGTTCGGGGCTGTGCAGGACCTGCTTGGTCAAGGGGTCATTGTTCCCGTTCCATGGGTGGAACGTTCCCAAGGGCTTTATTCCAACCTTTTTGTGGTTTAGAAGAAGGACGGGGTTCGTCCCATCCTGGACATGGGGGACCTCAACAAGTTTGTAGGGGTCCGCCAGTTTCGGATGGAGTCGGTCCGCTCGGTAGTGGTGGCCCTGCATCAGTCAAGGATGCGTACCTGCATGTTCCCATCTGCACCCAGCACCAGCGCTTCCTGCGCTTTGCGGCCAAGGGCACACCACCCTGAATGCGCCCGATCTCGCCTGATCTCGGAAGCTAAGCAGGGTCGGGCCTGGTTAGTACCCGGATGGGAGTCTGCCTGGGAATACCAGGTGCTGCCTCAGGTATTTCACCAAACTGCTGGCCCCAGTTCTGGCTCTGCTGAGGCAGAGGGGCATTGCGGTGATGGCTTATCTGGATGACCACCTCCTGCGAGCAAAGTCGGCTCCAGCACTCAGGGACAATGTGACAATTACCCTGCTCACTCTGCGGGAGTTTGGAGGGGTGATCAATCTCCCGAAGTCGGTTCTGATTCCATCTCACCGTCTGGAATATCTGGGGCTGATCCTGGAGGCAGCCCAGGCAAAGGTTTTCCTTCCGCCAACCAAGCAGCGGATGCTTCAGTCGGCGGCTCGGTCCCTGCTGTTCCAGAAATGGGCCTCACTCTGGTTTTGCATGCGGGTCCTGGGCCTAATGGTGGCCTACTTCGGGGCGGTCCCTTATGCTCAGTACAACACCCGGGTTCTGTAACGGGAGATTCTCCTGAGATGGGACAGGTCCCCAGCTTCCCTGGATCGGGTGGTCAGGATGGACCACCAAGTAAGGGCCTCGCTGCTCTGGTGGCTGCAGTCCCCGGCTCTTTGGTCGGGGAAGTCCTTCCTCCCCCTTCACTGGTCAGTGATCACGACGGATGCCAGCCTGACAGGCTGGGGTGGAGTCCTGGGGCTGCTCTCAGCCTGGGGACGGTGGTCTTTGGAGGAGTCTCGTCTCCCAATCAATGTCCTGGAATTGCGGGTGATTTGATGCTGCCTTTCCCATTGGAGTCGAGGCTACACTGATGCTCTGTCCAGATCTAGTCGGACAATACCACGGCTGTGGCATACGTGAACCACCAGGGCAGGATGAGAAGCTCAGCTGTGGCCTCAGAGGTAGCTCCCGTTCTGCGGTGGGCAGAAGGCAACGTTTCCGGCAATCTCTGCCGTCCACATACCGGCGTAGAAAATTGGCAGGCGGACTATCTCAGTCATCAGCGCCTGGACCAGGGAGAGTGGTCCCTGCACCTGGATGTGTTTTATCAGATTTGTCTGAGATGGGGCATCCCGGACGTGGACTTACTAGCGTCCCGTCTAAATCGGAAGGTGCGGACCTTCGTCAGCAGGACAAGGGACCACCTAGCGGTCGCGGCAGATGCTCTTGTAGCTCCGTGGGCTCGGTATCGGCTCATCTATGCCTTTCCTCTGAAACTGCTTCCGTGCCTTCTGCGCAGAATAGAAGCGGAGAGTTTATTGACCATTCTGGTAGCTCCAGATTGGCCACGGCGTCCTTTGGACAAAGCTGTGGTACGGATGGTGGTGGACGTTCCCTGGCGGCTCCCGCTTCGCGAGGATCTTCTGTCCCAGGGACCCATCCTGCATCCTGCTTTACCCTCTCTGGCTTTAACGGCCTGGCTATTGAATCCCAGGTGTTGAGGGATCGAGGGGTCTTCTCGGTGATTCCTACCATGTTGAAGGCTTGTAGGCCACTTCACGTACGATTTACCACCGCACCCGGAAGGCTTACATCGCCTGGTGCAAAGCCGGGGGGTGGAACCCTCGTTCCTTCTCGGGGTTCTGGCCTTCCTGCAGAAGGGCCTTGACCAGAAACTGGCGTTGAGCATTATCATGGGTCAGGTTTCTGCTCGGGCAATCTTTTTTTTCAGCGTCACATTCGTTGATTCGTGTTTTCATGAAGTGGGTTCGGGATTTCGCCCCCCCCCAGGTATGGTCGCTTTTGGCGCCATGGGACCTGGATTTGGTCCTCTCGATACTTCAGAAGCCACCTTTTGTAAATATCAGGGAAATCTCTCTGCAGTTGCTTTTGCAGAAAGTGGCTTTCCTGATGGCCATCACATCTGCCCCGCGGTTGTCTGAGTTGGCGGCTCTGTTTTATAGGTCTCCTTATCTGGTCCTACACAAGAATAAGGCGGTCTTGCGCACATCTTCTTCTGTTTTGCCAAAGGTGGTGTCATCTTTCCACATCAATGAGGACATTGTCCTTCCTTTGCTTTGCCCGCACCCGTCTCACCCTAGGGAGGTTGCTTTGCACTCCCTGGATGTTGTTCGGGTCCTGCGGGTGTATCTGCCGTCCACAGCCTCTTTTCGGAGGTCAGACGCTCTTTTTGTCATGGTGGATGGCCCACGCAAAGGTTTGGCAGCCTCATCGGCCACTATCTCACGTTGGATTAGACAGACGGTGACCCGAGCCTATGCTGTTCGGGGTCTGGAGCCTCCCTTCCCGGTCACAGCTCACTCTACCAGGGCGATTAGCACTTCCTGGGCTTTCCGACATCAGTCAGTGTCTCAGGTGTACAAGGCGGCTACTTGGACCTCTGTGCGCACCTTCTCAAGGTTTTACAAAGTTGATGTTCTTAGCATCCTCGGATGCTGTGTTTGGCCGCAAAGTTTTGCAGGCGGCCGTGGAGACGCGTGGGGTTCCTCACGGAGGGTTCGGTTGGGTGTAGTTCTGTTGTTGTTCTGTTACCCACCCCTCATTTTTGGCACTGCTTTTGGATGTCCCACTTAGTCCTAAGAGTCGCTGTGCCTGTCGACGAACGAAAGAGAAAATGGGATTTTTTGGACTTACCGTAAAATCCCTTTCTCTGAGTTTGTCGACAGACGCAGCACCCACCCCTCTGGATGTTGCACTGCTTATTACGAACTGAGCTAGCAGAGCTGGGGGTGGGGTTATCTGCCAGTGGGGACCGCCCCCTGGGAGGGGCTGTGTCTGTTACTGTTCTTTTTTGCTGTTAGTACTGCCTGTTCTGCCTAGTAAACTCCTGGAGAGAGCAGTATAAACCACTTAGTCCTAAGAGTCGCTGTGCCTGTCGACAAACTCAGAGAAAGGTATTTTACAGTAAGTCAAAAAAATCCCGGTTTTCTTGCACAAAAAGTTATTTCTCACACATGGCATCGGTAAACTTACAGTTACACCCCAAAATATAGTCTGCTACTCCTCCTGAGTATGGCGATACCACATGTGTGAGACTTTTCCACAGCCTGGCCACATACAGAGGCCCAACATGCAGGGAGCGCTGTCAGGTGTTCTAGGAGCATACAGTATGTGACAAAAGTAAGTGCACCCCTCCCATCTTTTCATGTGACAACACTGAAGAAATGACACTTTGCTACAATGTAAAGTAGTGAGTGTACAGCTTGTATAACAGTGTAACTTTGCTGTCCCCTCAAAATAGCTCAACACACAGCCATTAATGTCTAAACCACTGGCAACAAAAGTGAGTACACCCCTAAGTGAAAATGTCCAAATTGGGCCCAAAGTGTCAATATTTTGTGTGGCCACCATTATTTTCCAGCACTGCCTTAACCCTCTTGGGCATGGAGGTCACCAGAGCTTCACAGGTTGCCACTAGAGTCCTCTTCCCCTCCTCCATGACGACATCACGGAGTTGGTGGATGTTAGAGACCTTGTGCTCCTCCACCTTCTGTTTGAGCAGGCCCCACAGATGCTCAATAGGGTTTAGGTCTGGAGACATGCTTAGCCAGTCCATCACCTTTACCCTCAGCTTCTTTAGCAAGGCAGTGGTCGTCTTGGAGGTGTTTGAGGTCATTATGTCCTGCGGCCCAGTCTCTAAAGGAAGGGGATCATGCTCTGCTTCAGTATGTCACAGTACATGTTGGCATTCATGGTTCCCTCAATGAACTGTAGCTCCCCAGTGCCAGCAGCACTCATGCAGCCCCAGACCATGACACTCCCACCACCATGCTTGACTGTAGGCAAGACACACTTGTCTTTGTACTCCTCACCTGGTTGCCGCCACACACGCTTGACACCATCTGAACCAAATAAGTTTATCTTGGTCTCATCAGACCACAGGACATGGTTCCAGTAATCCATGTCCTTAGTCTGCTTGTCTTCAGCAAACTGTTTGCAGGCTTTCTTGTGCATCATCTTTAGAAGAGGCTTCCTTCTGGGACGACAGCCATGCAGACCAATTTGATGCAGTGTGCGGCGTATGGTCTGAGCACTGACAGGCTGACCCCCCCATCCCTTCAACCTCTGCAGCAATGCTGGCAGCACTCATACGTCTATTTCCCAAAGACAACCTCTGGATATGACGCTGAGCACTGCACTCAACTTCTTTGGTCGACCATGGTGAGACGCTGTTCTGAGTGGAACCTGTCCTGTTATATTGCTGTATGGTCTTCCTGAGATAAAATAAGTCCCATTGTTGGTGTCAGTGAGATAAAATAAATCCCATTGTTGGTGTCAGTGAGATAAAATAAGCCCCATTGTTGGTGTCAGTGGAATAAAACAAGCCCCATTGTTGGTGTCAGTGAGATAAAATAAGTCCTATTGTTGGTGTCAGTGAGAATAAAGTGTAACCCCAGCCCAGCATTGGTGGTCAGTGGGGGTACTTACCTGATCACTCCCGCTGCCTCTCTGCTGATGTTGGAGTTCTACTATCACTGTCAGAAAGGAGATCACTGCTCCCCACAGTCGGCTATAATTGCAGTGCCTGGTGATGGGACCCAGAGAGAGTTGCAGCCGTCATCCCCTCACTGACACTCTGCACTCTGAGTCCTGGAACCTGGGAGATGAGGAGATGACATCACAGTGCCCACAATCCCGGGACTTCATCATCTGAAATCACAGATAGGAGATATTTCCCGGGGCTGAAGTTCCTCTGAACTCCACAAGATGGTGATCTCCCTTCTAAAGTTTCCAATGGGAGACAGACAGGAAGTGATGTCGGCAAAAACAGGAAGTGATGTCAGGTACAGACAGGAAGTGATGTCGGCAAAAACAGGAAGTGATGTCAGGTACAGACAGGAAGTTCCGGGTGAGAGGTGAGGCGTGAGGAAGTAGAGAGAAGACATTGCTGGAAGAGGCAGTAGAGGAGGTAATAAGATCTTATTTTCTATTTACACCCAGTAACCCCCCGTCATGTCCGTCCTCTTCCTCCATAGTCACTGTGAGGTCTTTTATCTCCAGCAGATGATGATACACACATATATAGTGTGGGAACCTAGATTAACCCCTCCAGGGGCAGAACATTTCCCCATTTATGGGGCCGGAACATTTTCTTCATTTTGGAGATAAATTCTAGTAATTTGTTCCTCTAAACAAACAGCACTGACAATAAATAGACAAGACAATGACCATCCTGACCATACATGGCCTACAAAGGGCAATTATTACCCTACACAGGCAGCCAATGGGCAATCATTACACTATGCAGCCAACACAATGATGGAGTGCAGGGGTCAGAAGTATGGAGCATAGAGCCCCTTACATTGCTGGTCAGGAGGAAGAAAACATTCCCCAGCCTGCCATGAAGAATATCTTCCATCATTGGTGTCAGAGGGAGGAAAATAGAGGGCTCTGAGGGAAGGAGAGGAGCTGAGGGGTCTCTGAGGAGGTAGTGGGACTAAAAGACTTGGGCAGCCTCTGATGGTTTACTGCATCTGAAGGACTTTGGGACCCCTGAGGAGGAAGTGTAGATGAAGAACTCTGGGACCCCTGAGGAAGAAGTGTAGATGAAGGACTTTGGGACCCCTGAGGATGAAGTGTAGATGAAAGTCTTTGGGACCCCTGAGGAGGAAGTGTAGATGAAGGACTCTGGGACCCCTGAGGAGGATTTGTGGATGAATGACTTTGGGACACCTGAGGAGGAAGTGTAGATGAATGACTTTTTGACCCCTGAGGAGGAAGTGTAGATAAAGGACTCTGGGACCCCTGAGGAGGAAGTGTAGATGAAGGACTTTGGGACCCCTGAGGAGGAAATGTAGATAAAGGACTTTGAGACCCCTGAGGAGGAAATGTAGATGAAGGACTTTGAGACCCCTGAGGAGGAAGTGTAGATGAAGGACTTTGAGACCCTTGAGGAGGAAGTGTAGATGAAGGACTTTGGGGGCCTCTTAGGAAGTAATAGGGCTGAAGAACTCTGAGAAGTTGGTGGGGCTGAAGAGCTGTGGGGAGGGGACCTCTGAGGGGGTAGTCAGGCTGCAAGGCTCTGAGCTAAGAGGGGGCTTTAGGGCTCATAGAGGCTCTTGGTCTCTGGTGGTCCTCACACCCCACCTGCACTTACTTTTCTGATCTCCTTAAAAAGCGCCTGCCAGCAAGTGAAGGAAACCTTCACCTCACCATCTCACTGTTTAAGAAAAATGATGCAGGATGCAAAATGAACAAAGGGGGGGGGGGGGGGGGGGGGGGGGGGGGGGGGGGGGGGGGGGGGGGGGGGGGGGGGGGGGGGGGGGGGGGG
>BLSH010430713.1:0-13606 GCA_018402905.1 Glandirana rugosa
GTGCGCTATTTACCGCTATTTGCGCATATCTACCGTTAAATAGCGCACAGTTGCGCAAATGTGCGCACATTTGCGCAGATGTGCGCCTGAGCGGTATAGTAAATAAACCCCATTGCCTTCCACATGATGGTAGAGAGCTGGAATGGCCTTTTGTGAAAAGAAATGTCTTTTTGGAACCTGCCACTGTGGTACAGCACATTCCACAAATTCACAAAAGGGGGCAGAGTCTACTAGCTGAAAAGGCAGCAGTTGTAATGCTAGCAATTTGGCCAAGCTAGCATTTAGATGCTGAGCATGTGGACAAGTGGGACAGTATTTTTTTTTTACAGTTCAGCATCTGGGGTAGGGAAATTTGCCTGCTGAAATCATCTGGTGGTGTACTGCTAGCAGATTGGCTGCAAGTACTTGTGGCTAGAGTTGAGCGAACACCTGGATGTTCGGGTTCGGCGGGTTCGGCTGAACTTCGCGGAAACGTTCGGGTTCGGTACCAAACGTTACCCGAACGTGACCCCGGACGCCGAACCCCATTGAAGTCAATGGGGACCCGAACTTTTCGGCACAAAAATGGCTGTAAAAAAGTCCTGGCAAGTGCTAGAGGGCTGCAAAAGGAAGAAAAATGGGAGATGAAATTAGATCTGCAATCTGTCCCTCAAAGCAGTAGTAATCTCTATCTAGTCCAGTATCAGATCGTTCTGTAATCAGATAGTTCTGTAATGCAGGATGAGAGATCTTTCTGTAATCAGATCATTCTGTAATGCAGGATGAGTGTTATTAGATCTGCAATCTGTCCCTCAAAGCAGTAGTAGTAATGTCTACCTAGTTATTATCACTGCAATCTGTCCCTCACAGCAGTAGTAGTAATCTCTACCTAGTTATTAGATCTGCAATCTTTCCCTCACACTCTGTCCCTCACAGCGCCGGCAGCATCCTCTCCCTACACTGACGTGAGAGCATGTGACATGCAGCACTGTGACTCCAGCCTCATATAGAGGCTAGGTCACATGATGCACTGGCCAATCACAGACATGCCATTAGTAGGCATGGCTGTGATGGCTTCTAGGGAAAACCAGAGAAACGCTTGTTGATTGGCTGCCCTGCAGCTGTTCAACATGCGTGATAAAATACCAGAACCCAGAACCCGAACCCAGACTTTTTCTCAAATGTTCGGGTTCGGAACACGGACACCCGAAAGTTCGGTACAGACCCGAACGTTATAGTTCGGGTTCGCTCAACTCTATTTGTGGCACCCACTGCTAGACCGTTATTCCTCTCAGTGCAGGCTTTTGAGAGGACTGGTAGGATAGTAGGGGTTGAGGTCACAGATGAGGAGCAAGGAGAAGTCCGCCTTGTTTTATTATGTGGGTCTTTGAGGTGCTGTTGCCAACGGACTGCATGGCAGGTCGTCATATGTCTTGTCAAGCATGTGGTGCCCAAGCAGCTGCTTTTCTGGCCTTGCTTAACATAGATTGGAAACAGCAACGGTGCGATCTACTGCACAAATGTTGAAACAAGCCCACACCATTGAAGTGTTGGAAGTCAGCGGGGAGTCAGCAGTGCCCTGCACCTGTGGCGCTCTGTGGTGTGATGCAATAGGGTGGCTGCCCTTAAGCTGGCCCCTGGAGGACATCCTGCCTAGTTGTTGTCGTGCCTCCTCCTCACTTTCCTCCTCTCTTCTCTTAGGCACCCCAAGTACAGTCAGTGTCTTCATCATCCCCTCCCTCCTCGTCACTGGACTAAGCTTGGCAGTATGCTGCAGCTGGGGGAACATGAGTGCTAGTATCTTGTCCTTCTGTGGCACCCTCTCTCTCTAGGCTCATGTTACTCCCTTCTTCAATCTGGGAAACAACATCGGAGCCTTCAAAGTGCTGCGCAACCTTTATCAGCATGTACCCAACACTATGGTTGAATAATTCTGGTGACTCCTCCATGCATGATGATGGGGCTATAGAAGGAGTAACTGTGGATAAGGAGTGGGTGGAATAGGCTGCTTTGGCAGCTTCATTGGAAGACAAACTAGTATGAGCCTGTGTGACAGAGGATGAGGAGGATGAGGATGGCTTAGTTATCCACTTCACCAACTATTCTGCATGTTGTGGCTCAATAACATGGCCAACAGCAGAAAAAAAGGACAAGCATGAACCATCTGCAGAGGATGCACCATGTCCGCCACCACCACTTTTCGCTGTGGACACAGAGGCTGCTTGCCCTCTTTTAGTGGCCCGGGAGCATCTGCCTCTCCTTGGTGGCCTTCCGGATATGATGGATATTTTTTTCAACAACGCACCCGACTGTATTATATACTGTAAACCGCCGAATGCACTGTATATATAGTCTGCACTGAATGCAACATACAGTATCTCACAAAAGTGAGTACACCCCTCACATTTTTGTAAATATTTTATTCTATCTTTTCATGTGACAACACTGAAGAAATTACACTTTGCTACAATATAAAGTAGTGAGTGTACAGCTTGTATAACAGTGTAAATTTGCTGTCCCCTCAAAATAACTCAACACACAGCCATTAATGGCTAAACCGCTGGCAAAAAAGTGAGTACACCCCTAAGTGAAAATGTCCAAATTGGGTCCAAAGTGTCAATATTGTGTGTGGCCACCATTATTTTCCAGCACTACCTTAACCCTCTTGGGCATGGAGTTCACCAGACCGTCACAGGTTGCCACTGGAGTCCTCTTCCACTCCTCCATGACGACATCATGGAGCTGGTGGATGTTAGAGACCTTGCACTTCTCCACCTTCCGTTTGAGGATGTCCCACAGATGCTCAATAGGGTTTAGGTCTGGAGACATGCTTAGCCGGTCCATCACCTTTACCCTCAGCTTCTTTAGCACGGCAGTGGTCATCTTGAAGGTGTATTTTGGGTTGTTATCATGTTGGAATACTGCCCTGCGGCCCAG
The DNA here is from genome assembly GCA_018402905.1 of Glandirana rugosa. NCBI lineage: Eukaryota > Metazoa > Chordata > Amphibia > Anura > Ranidae > Glandirana > Glandirana rugosa. The sequence goes on from BLSH010430713.1 coordinate 2,917, forward strand.
TCTCCGAAGGGAGGGGATCATGCTCTGCTTCAGTATGTCACAGTACATGTTGGCATTCATGGTTTCCTTAATGAACTGTAGCTTTCCAGCACCGGCAGCGCTCATGCAGCCCCAGACCATGACGCTCCCACCACCATACTTGAATGTAGGCAAGACACACTTGTCTTTGTACTCCTCACCTGGTTGTCGCCACACAAGCTTGACACCATCTGAACCAAATAAGTTTATCTTATCTCATCAAACCACAGGACATGCTTCCAGCAATCCATGTTCTTAGCCTGCTTGTCTTCAGCAAACTGCTTGCGGGCTTTCTTGTTCATCATCTTTAGCAGAGGCTTCCTTCCGGGACGACAGCCATGCAGACCAATTTGATGCAGTGTGCAGCGTATGGTCTGAGCACTGACAGGCTGACCCCCCACCCCTTCAAACTCTGCAGCAATGCTGGCAGTTCTCATATGTCTATTTCCCAAAGACAACCTCTGAATATGACTCTGAGCACGTCCACTCAGCTTCTTTAGTCGACCATGGCGAGGCCTTTTCTGAGTGGAACCTGTCCTGTTAAACCGCTGTATAGTCTTGGCCACCGTGCTGCAGCTCGGTTTCAGGGTCTTGGCAATCTTCTTATAGCCTAGGCCATCTTTATGTAGAGCAACAATTCTTTTTTTCAGATCCTTCAGAGTTCTTTGCCATGAGGTGCCATGTTGAACTTCCAATGACTGGTATGAGAGAGTGAGAGCGATAACACCAAATTTAACACACCTGCTCCCCATTCACACCTGAGACCTTGTAACACTAATGAGTCACATGACACCGTTGGCTAATTGGGCCCAATTTGGACATTTTCACTTAGGGGCGTACTCACTTTTGCTGCCAGCACTTTAGACATTAATGGCTGTGTGTTGAGTTATTTTGAGGGGACAGCAAATTTACACTGTTACACAAGCTGTACACTCACTACTTTACATTGTAGCAAAGTGTCATTTCCTCATTGTTGTCACATGAAAAGATATAATAACATTTTTATAAAAATGTGAGGGGTGTACTCACTTTTGTGAGATACTGCATTAAATATACTGTATATACATATTCTTACACTGCCTGAACAGACTCTATATACTATACACTGAATGAGCTGTATATATAGTCTACACTGAATGCAGCGTATATATATATATATATATATATATATATATATATATATATATATATATATATATCATACTGTGTATGTATGTATATATATATATATATACACATATATATATATTCTTACACTGCCTGCACTGATAGTATATAGGCTATGCTAGATCTATATACCACTACACTGCCTGCACTGACTGTATATACTCTACACTAGATCTACATACTACACTGCCTACACACCACTAGCTAAACTAGATCAATGCTCCAGTCCACAGTCTCCACGTTCACACACTACGCACGGTCGCTGTTCAAGCGGCTTTATATAGTGTGGGGCATGGACGGACCCCTGAGCCATGATTGGCCAAAGGCACCCTGCCTTTTAGCCAATTATGACTCTCACAGCAGAGGGCGCTGTGATTGGCCAAAGCATGCAGGTCATGTGCATGTTTTGGCCAATCAGCGGGCAGCATTTTCTGCGGTCTCACACTGCACTATGGTGCGCTTGAATTTGGCGGGAACGCCCCATAATGTTTGGAATTCGGCAAACGGCCGAACACCCGATGTTAGAGGGCTCATCCCTACACAGTATAGTAAAACACTGGTTAGGCACACAGTTAACCCTTTGATTGCCGCTGATGTTAACCCTTTCCCTGCCAGTGTCATTAGTGACAGTGCATATCTTTTAGCACTGGTCACTATTAGTGTCACTGGTCCCCAAAAAGTGTCACTTTTGTCCGCCGCACTATTGCAGTCCCGCTATAAGTCACTGATCGCCGCCATTACTATTAAAAAAATAAAAATATCCCATAGTTTGTAGACGCTACATCTTTTTGCACAAACCAATCAATAAATGCTTATTGGGGTTTTTTTTTACCAAAAATATGTAGCAGAATACATATTGACCTAAATTTCTGTAGACATTTTATTTTTTTTATAGCAGAAAGTAAAAAATATTGTTTTTTTTTTTAAATGGTGGGTCTTTTTTTGTTTATAGCGCAAAAAATAAAAAACGCAGGGGTGATCAAATACCACCAAAAGAAAGCTCTATTTGTGGGGGAAAAAAGGATATCATTTTTATTTGGGTACAGAGATTTGACTTACAATTAAGGACTGTATGACCCAACACACTCTCATTGATCTGAGCAACACCTTCATGTACGATATATACTGAATAATCCATTGTGCAACCGAAGGCTGTATGTAAATTATTAATAAGCCTGCTACTTTTAAAGACACTGGAGATGTCATATAAAGAAGTGATTGTTCTTTGCAGTTAAACATTAAACCCTGAACTATAAGGGTCATAGCAACAAATTGCTTTATTTTACTCCTATGTCTCCTAGAAAATTGGAAAAATAGCAGATCTAACAATATCTATCTTATAATCTCTGTACCTGAGTGATTTTATTTGGGTGGAAATTAGACCCATGCACGTTTGAATTGACAAATGGCTATGGCGATCTGATGAATCTGGTTTTCACTATTCAGGCGACTGACGTTTATCCTGTGATGGGTGGGATTGTAAGATCTGGCAGGCCTGACTGTATATATGCACAACTCCCAACTGTCCCGCCGGTACTGTCCCGGGATTTGTGCAGGGAATGTTAAATTGGGGGGAATATTTACTAGAAGGAGTGAAAAATGTGGGTGTAACTCCACTTTAAGGTAGGCTCAGACAAAGCAATCAAAGCATATTTTATGGGTACAAAGAAGAAGTTATGTTTAACCACACTCCTTAAGTCCCTCCCACTGTTAATAGTTCGGCCACACCCACATTTTGCAGTGGCGCACACTTTTTCCTTCAAATGTCCCTCATTCTGAAGTTCAAAAGTTGGGAGGTATGCATTATGTGATCATATGCACTAAATATATTTGGAATATTTTGATCAGGCCATATCCCATAATATGTATGTTATCAGCACAGAGAGACATCGCAAATAATTCATGTTTTATTTTTGTAAAATAGAGTGGTGTAGCATCCTCTTAGTTAGCGCAGACAGCTAACCAAATCTAGTATGGCTCCCTTGTATAAAGAGGAGCAATGGATGATTACTTTAGTCTGCTCAATGTTGCACTGCTGATCTGTTTACTCCCCCTGAATTCTAGAGGATTTTTGAATCACAATGACAGGAAGAATAGAAAGACAGCATGAATATTTATGGAGAGTCAGCCAATCTCTGGATTGGCTGGAGAAATCATAAATAGTCTGAAGCCTTGAGCAGAGGGGTAGGAGTTTTGGGTCCGGTCCTGCAAGAGGAGTCCAATGTCTAAGGAGCTCTGTCCCTTAAGGCAGTCTGCTAAAGACTACACTTGAAGGTCATCAAGGTCCCAGCTGTTGTCTATGCTGGGGGGGCTACTATCAAAGTCTGGGATTTTTTTTACGGTCTGAAGATTTCACTGCCTATCCATTCTAATTGTTAGAGAAAATCCTGCCAAAATACACTTCCTGGCCGCTAATGAGCGTTTGCACGTGTTCACGCGCGCGCACGCGCTGGAAACGGCGCCAAACGGCTCTATTTCAACCCTGCATGCCCTGCAGCAAGTGTGGTCTGATCTACAGCATGTAGTGTGTGTTCCTAATCTGCCTGTACACTGATTTCTACGACCCGGCCTGCCTGACTTTGCTGATTTCTGCCTACACCGATCCCTAGACTGCCTACGACCACCCTCCTGCCTAGCCCTACTGTACTTCTGCTGCCCGCCTGTTGACGACCCTGCCTGAACCCGACCATCCATCTGCCTGCTTCTTCTGCACTGCACCGCCAGCCAGCTTCTCGACCCGGCCTGTACGATCACGCTTCTTGTGCACGAGTGCACCTACGGACTTCCTATCAACACCGGTGACCCAGTCCGACCCTCGTGCCATCCTGCACTCCCAAGCCACCTGTCTACTCTACCAGGGGTCCCTGAGTCAGGGTCGTAAGGGAGGTTACCCACTGCATAAGCCAGACTCATCCACCAGGTACGTGACACTAATGCAGATAATACTGGAATGCCGTGAAGTGGCCACTCCCGCTCATCTCCACCGCTTACCAGACCCGCCGGCAGCGGTGGAGATGATCGGTTCCTCTCCCCCAGTGTCCGTGAACTGAGTGAGCAGCTGAAGCTCCATAACATGGCAGGGCGGAAGCGACCTCACAAGTCACTTCCGCCCAATGCTCTTAAAGGGCCCATTTTTTTTGAACTGTCATTTTTTTTTTTTTGCATTTTACTGTAAATATGAGATCTGAGGTCTTTTTGACCCCAGATCTCAAATTTAAGAGGTCCTGTCATGCTTTTTTCTATTACAAGGAATGTTTACATTTCTTGCAATAGGAATAAAAGTGATCAATTTTTTTTTTTTTTTTTTGAAAGGTCTAAAAATAAAAAGTAACAGAAGTGAACGCATACGTAAGTCCCGCCCACATATGAAAACGGTGTTCAAACCACACATGTGAGGTATCACCGCGATCGTTAGAGCAAGAGCAATAATTCTAGCACTAGACCTCCTCTGACACTCAAAACTGGTAACCTGTAGAATTTTTTAAATGTCACCAATGGAGATTTTTAAGTTGCAAAGTTTGTCGCCATTCCACGAGCGGACGCAATTTTGAAGCATGACATGTTGAGTATCATTTTACTTGGCATAACATTATCTTTCACAATATGGAAAAAAATCATATTTTTTAACTCAAAAACCTGATTTTTTTCAAAAAAAATCGCGCTTGTAAGACCACTGCGCAAATGCGGTCATAAAGTTTTGCAATGCCATGTTATATAAAAATATATATAATGTTTGGGGGTTCTAAGTAATATTATAGCAAAAGAAAAACTGGTTTTAACTTGTAAACACCAAACTCCAAAAAGCGGCTCAGTCTGAAAGTGACTAAACCCCTGTTTTTAGTGCATACTGATAGACAGGACAATTTGGTTGGCTGCAGGCTGCTCGGTAAGTTTAGCTGGGAATTTCCTTTGATTTGGTTTGACATGTGTTGCTCTTCCATGTGCTCCTTACTGCAAAGGCCAGTTATAGGTGGGGGCAGAGGCCATTTGTTTGCACTGTTGGAATAGTGGTGAGGGGATGCATTGGACACCTTGCTGCCATTGTGCTATATGCTGTGTGTGCAGTGTGCCCCTGTGCCTTTAAGGAGAGGTGGGCTCCCTCCAGGTTCACCTGCCCTCTGCCTATCCATTATAATACATGTGCTTCTACTATGGAGGTTCTCAAAATTTTGAGTTAGGACTGCAGATAATATTGGGGTGTGTGAAGTAGCTCTGCAGCTTAAGCTACTTGCAAATTTGTGCAAACTAAACCCGTTTTTAACGCACACTGTTAGACTGGACAATTTGACTGTTAGACTGGACAATTTGTTGGTTGCAGGCTGGTCGATAAGTTGAGCTGGGAATTTTCTTTGGTTTTGTTTGTCTCACTGGGGAATACCAGGTGGAAGTTGGGGGCAAGAGTGTCCAGTTGTCTTGTGGTATTGTGAGTCTGGTACTCCCTCACTGAAGAGTTTCAGGAAGATATCAGGAGGCAACGGATGATAATTTGGCATTGTGAGTACTGACCTACATTCTGTGCCCTAGTGACTGTGTGAAATTCTCAGTTCTACAAAAGCAAGTTCTACGCATTTCCCAGCAAGTGGTGAATCTTGTAAGCTCTCTGCCACAACAGTGAGAAGAGATGCTTCCTTGGTTAATTCAGTTTCTTTTTGGGGTATCCCATGCATCTTCTCACCACATCCAAGTCTACAGCAATAAAGACATACAAATATTATTATGTTATTGAGCCATTGAGAAGAAGGAAATGGTGTGTGTGTCAGAGAAAAGGACAGTCATAACCAGCGGCTCCTGCGCGGATGCACTACATTATTTTATACCTAGAAGACTGTACAATAGAACATACCTTGTGTATAAAGATACAGTATCTCACAAAAGTGAGTACACCCCTCACATTTTTGTAAATATTTTATTATATCTTTTCATGTGACAACACTGAAGAAATAGCACTTTGCTACAATGTAAAGTAGTGAGTGTACAGCTTGTATAACAGTGTAAATTTGCTGTCCCCTTAAAATAACTCAACGCACAGCCATTAATGTCTAAAGGGAGTATACCCCTAAGTGAAAATGTCCAAATTGGGCCCATTTACTCATTTTCCCTCCCTGGTGTCATGTGACTCATTAGTGTTACAAGGTTTCAGGTGTGAATGGGGAGCAGGTGTGTTAAATTTGGTGTTATCACTCTCACTCTCTCATACTGGTCACTGGCATCTCATGGCTAAGAATTCTCTGAGGATCTGAAAAAAGAATTGTTGCTCTGCATAAAGATTAAAGATGGTCTAGGCTATAAGAGGATTTCAAAGACCCTGAAACTGAGCTGCAGCACAGTGGCCAAGACCATACAGCGGTTTAACAGGACAGGTTCCACTCAGAACAGGCCTCACCATGGTCGACCAAAGAAGTTGAGTGCACATGCCCAGCGTCATATCCAGAGGTTGTCTTTGGGAAATAGACGTATGAGTGCTGCCAGCATTGCTGCAGACGTTAAAGGGGTGGGGGGTCAACCTGTCAGTGCTCAGACCATACGCCGCACACAGTGTCAAATTGATCTGCATGGCTGTCATCCAAGAAGGAAGCCTCTTCTAAAGATGATGGACAAGAAAGCCCCCAAACAGTTCACTGAAGACAAGCAAACTAAGGACATGGATTTCTGGAACCATGTCCTGTGGTCTGATGAGACCAAGATAAACTTATTTGGTTCAGGTGGTGTCAAGCGTGTGTGGCAGCAACCAGGTGAGGAGTACAAAGCCAAGTGTGTTTTGCCTACAGTCAAGCATGGTGGTGGGAGTGTCATGGTCTGGGGCTGCATGAGTGCTGCCGGCACTGGGGAGCTACAATTCATTGAGGGAACCATGAATGCCAACATGTACTGTGATGTACTGAAGCAGAGCATGATCTGCTCCCTTCGGACACTAGGCTGAAGGGCAGTATTCTAACATGATAATGACCCCAAACACACTTCCAAGACGACCACTGCCTTGCTAAAGAAGCTGAGGGTAAAGGTGATGGACTAGCCAACCATGTCTCCAGACCTAAACCCTATTGAGCATCTGTAGGGCATCCTCAAACGCAAGGTGGAGGAGCGCAAGGTCTCTAACATCCACCAGCTCCATGATGTCGTCATTGTGACTAGTGGAAGAGGACTCCAGTGGCAACCTGTGAAGCTGTAGTGAACTCCATGCCCACGAGATTTAAGGCAGTGCTGGAAAATAATGGTGGCCACACAAAATATTGACACCTTGGACCCAATTTGGATATTTTCACTTAGGGGTGTACTCACTTTTGTTGTCAGCGGTTTAGACATTAATGGCTGTCTATTGAGATATTTTGAGGGAACAGCAAATTTACATTTTTATACAAGCTGTACACTCACTACTAGAGTTTACTGAACCCCCGGATGTTCGGGTTCGGTGGGTTCGGCCGAACTTCGGGAAAAAGTCCGGGTTCGGTAGCAAACTCGACCCGAACTTTATCCCGGACCCGAACCCCATTGAAGTCAATGGGGACCCGAACTTTTCGGCACAAAAATGGCTGTAACAAAGTCCTGGCAAGTGCTAGAAGGCTGCAAAAGGAAGTAAAATGGGGGTAAGAGTAGGGAAAGTGCCCTACAAAAAAATGGGGATAGGGAAAATAAATTAAAATCAAGTAAAAAAAAATGGGAAGAGGGGGTGGATGTGGAGTAGGAGCCTAGAGGTTAACTAGGCCATGACCGTGGCAGTGTAGGTGGAAGTGGCGGTGGTGGAGGAGGAGGTAGCCAACACTGTATTTTTTTTTTTGTTTGTTTATAATTGGGGTAGCCCCCAAAATATTAAGGCATGTTAAAAAAAAACAAGTATACGAATGGCTGTGTGAGTCCTGTCTAAATGTCTATTCTGCACAAGGTACAGACAAGTCTTGTGGGATCCATGCCTGGTTCATTTTAATAAACGTTAGCTTGTCCACGTTGGCTGTGGACAGGCAGCTGCGCTTGTCTGTGATAACGCCCCCTGCCGTGCTAAACACACGTTCAGACAATACACTGGCTGCAGGGCAGGCCAGCACCTCCAAGGCATAAACAGCAAGCTCAGGTCATGTGGCCAATTTGGAGAGCCAGAAGTTGAATGGGGCAGACCTATCAGTCAGTACGTGTAGGCGTGAGCACACATACTCTTCCACCATGTTGCTGAAATGCTGCCTCCTGCTAAGACGTTGTCTATTGGCTGCTGGTACTGTTTGTTGTGGCAGGCTGCTGACAAAGCTTTGCCACATTTCTGCCATGCTAACCCTGCCTTCTGAGGTGCTGGTGGTGCCACAGCTGCATTGGCGGCCTCTTCCTCCTCCTCCTCCTCTGCCTTCGCCTTGTGCTTCCACTAAGCCCCCGGTGTCATTTGGGAATGCCCACAGCAGAGCGTCTACCAGCGTGCGGTGAGGGAATTAAGGACGGCACGTTGTCCTTGTAACGGGGATCCAGCAGGGTGGCCACCCAGTAATCGGCACACATTACAATGTGGGCAACTCGGCACTGCAGCATGTAGTCAGCCATGTGTGCCAGGCTGCCCAGAGGCAAAGACAAGCTGTCCTCTGTGGGAGGTATATCATCTGTGTCTTCTGTAACCCCCAGCCAGGCTCCAGTGATGCCCACGAGCTGCGTTGGGTGCCACCCTGCTGCGGTTCCTCCTCCTCCTCCTCATGATCTTCCTTGTCCTCCTCGTCCTCCAGAAATGTGCCCTGGCTTGAATATTTTTGACCTGGCCTATGCTGGTGCAGGAACCCACCCTCCGAGCCACTTGCGAATGACTGGCCTGATAACCAATGGAAATGACCCCTCTTCCTCCTCCTCCTCATCCTCCTGTGCCACATCCTCTTCCATCATCGCCCGAAGTGTTTTTTCAAGGAGACATAGAAGTGGGATAGTAACGCTGAGAACAGCATCATCGGCACTGGCCATGTTGGTGGAGTACTCAAAACACCGCAATACGCTACACAGGTCTCGCATGGAGGCCCACTCGTTGGTGGTGAAGTGTTGCTGTTCCACAGAGCGACTGACCCGTGCGTGCTGCAGCTGAAACTCCACTATTGCCTGCTGCTGCTCGCACAGTCTCTCCAGCATGTGCAAGGTTGAGTTCCAACTTGTGGGCACATCGCATGAGGCTGTGAGCGGGAAGGACGAAGTTCCGCTGCAGCGCAGACAGGCGAGCAGCAGCAGGGTGAGAACGCCGAAAGTGCGCACAGACGGCCCACACTTTCTGCAGCAGCTCTGACATATCCAGGTAGTTTTTTAGAAGATTCTGTACCACCAAATTCAGCACATGCGCAAGGTAAGGGATGTGCATCAAACAGGCTAGGCCCAGAGCTGCTACGAGATTTCGCCCATTGTCGCACACCACCAGGTCGGGCTTGAGGCTCAGTGGCAACATCCGCTCCTGCGCAGTGTGGGGTTTATACACCAAATATATCAGTTTTAAAACAGCCTGCTGTCGTTTCCCCCTGGATGTGCTGATGTTGGTGGTGAAGGTATTACGCTGAGCGGATGAGTAGGTGGTCGAGGAGGAGGAAGCACAGTAGGAGGAGGCAACAGGAGGCAAAGAGACATGCCCTGCAATCCTCGGTGGTGGAAGGACATGCACAAATGGCTAGCCGGCTCAGGCCCACCCGCCACTACATTTGCCCAGTGTGCAGTTAGCGAGATATAGCGTCCCTTACTGGTATCAGTGGTTATGTGGACCTTGCCACAGATGGCGTTGCGCAGTGCACACCTGATCTTGTCCCCGACTTGTTTGTGCAGGGAAGGGATGGCTCGTCTGGAAGAGTAGTGGCGGCTGGGAACCACGTACTGTGGGACAGCCACCGCCATCAGGTTTTTGAAACTATCCGTGTCCACCAAACAGAATGACAGCATTTCAAAGGCCAGGAATTTTTAAATGCTGGCATTCAGGGCCAGGGATCGCGGGTGGGTAGGGGGGTACTTCCGCTTTCTCTCCAGTGTTTGGGAGATGGAGAGCTGTAAGCTTCCATGGGACCATGGTGTGGAAATGCTTGGGGACGGTGGCGGACATGGTGGCGTTGCTGTCATATCATCTGTTTGCTGGGTGGCAGGTGACACTGTCACGGTAGAGGTGGAGGAAGAGGCCGAGGCAACAGCAGAAGAGGAAGCAGGAGGAGGCCGAGACCTTTCTTGGATTTTGAGGTAATTATTCCAATGCAGCTTGTGCCTTGAATTTAGATGCCTGATCATGCAGGTTGTGGTCAGGTTTAGAACATTTATGCCCCGGCTCAGGCTATCATTGCACAACTTGCAAACCACTCGTGTCTTGTCGTCAGCACATTGTCTGAAGAACTGCCACGCGGGGGAATGCCTTTGAGCTGCCTTTGGTGTGCTAGGTCCCTGGGTGTGGTGGGTAGTAGCAGGCATACTGTCTAGGGGATGCTCGCTCCGCTTTTGCAACCTGCTTCCTCTTTTGCTGTGCTGGTGCCTCTGTGCGACCACCACCTCTTCCTCCAAACTGCACACGTCACTCGCATGACCC
>BLSH010430713.1:20327-44998 GCA_018402905.1 Glandirana rugosa
GGGAGGTGGTCCAGGGTCGTAAGTCACCTTCAAGGAGGATTCCCCTCTACTGGAACCCCTGTGACTACTTTCCCCCCTTTAAACCCCTGGGATTACTTTCCCCATTTAAAACTACATTCCCCCAGTCCGGACCACCTGGGTCTGGATTTCGACACGTTCTCCGGGGATTTACAAATTACCGACGGGACAAGGAGTGTGTGACGCGGTATCAAGGTGTATGGCGACGTACTAACCTACTACAATCGACCGAACGGGAATCTTCGGTAGTGTCGGTACGGATGATTACCGTACCGACACTAACCGGTCACGTAGTACTGACTGCAGCATCAAGTAACTCCAGCTTATAAAGAGGCTGGGTCACATGATGCACTGGCCAATCACAGCCATGCCATTAGTAGGCATGGCTGTGATGGCTTCTAAGGGCAAGCCAGCTAACATCATCCAATCATGCAGCGGTATGTGGAACTATGGCGCAGTGTGTGAGGAACAGGGCAGCCATTAAACATTTAGGGGCCTCTTGCACAGCTTTAGGTCTGGGTCCACCAGGCCTGACCCCCTTACATCAAAATTTACCCCTTTCATTAGGGTCCCCAAATTTCCCCCCTTTCATCAGTGTCCCCAAGGTCATCTCCCCTTAGGAGGAACTTCCACTGAATGCTGGGACCTGGTGGAGGGGCAAGCACATGATTGGTTGCTAGAATATGGACATTGGTTGCTAGCAAACCAAACCCTAGAGCTGAGAACAGCGGGCGGCAGTGAAGGTAGATGCTGTCAACCGCCTTGCATTCAGTGACAGCTCTAAATGCTGCACAGCCTGCACTGTTGCTGATCGGTGCAGCTGTCTAGTTTGTCTAGTGGTAGCATTGGCCCTGACACTACCCTCTACACAGGTTTTACTGGAACAAAGATATGTGGATAGGAGGATATGAATCAACCGAGTCCTGGATGACAGCCAAGACTCAGGTGAGGAATCCCGCATAACAGTGTAATTACATTTCAGAATCACAGGTGCAATATATATACATACGCATATGTACAGTGGAATAACAGTTAGAGAATAATTGGGTGATTATAAAAGAATCCACTAGTTACTGCAATTTGATACCTCACTAAAAGGGAATCCCAGGTCAGCGTAATAAACCTGTATGTCCTAATGAGAGACCAGATAAAATAAGAATAGGATAGGGACCCTTTAAATAGTAGTAACAGCAATGTCCAGTGTGCAAGGCCTGCAGTGATCTTCACCGGCAGTTGGAGATCTTTGAATTGAATCCTAACTATGACACATTGATGTTAAAGTAGACAGGACAGCTTAAACTGGTTGGGGGTATTCCTTAAAGTACTTCCGGGTAACAGATGTCTATGTACAGTGTCTTATGTAATGTAATAAAGTGATCCCATGGGCAAGGTGTCTGTACACAGTGTAAAAGAAAGATAACAAGGCAAGCATTGTGACTGGTGGGCGGCAGCCCTCTCACCAACTGAAGAACTTGATAGGAACCTCCTGATCAGGGATTCTGGATGAGATGTCCTTCTGCGGAACAAACAAAGATGGCCGACGGGATGGAGTCAATTGTTTTCCGTGTGGTGGGCCGCAGCCCTCTTGTACAGCAGCAGAGAGGTGTTCACTCGATGAGGCCCAGGAAGAAGAGAGCGTGGGCCGGATCTGCTGACCCTTTTATAGTTTCTCCCATAGGTCTTTGGTGTTGCAGAGAGCCCTCTGGGATGTGTAGTCTAAGGATAGTTCTACAACTCCAGAATATCTGCTCAAGAGACTACTAGTCCCACAATCCTCCCTGCTTGGCTCAGAGATATGATGTCAGTCACTAGAGTCCAACACCAGAGGGACACAGGAACAGTTGAAGAATGATGGGGGTGGTCTACAGAATTAGGTAACCATAGTCCACTGTCGGCTACACTAGCGAGATTGATAGGTGAAAATAAAGTGGAAAAAACCCTTAAAAATGCAGTCATCGTTTTTAAAGTGGAACTATACTTACCTGTTCTCCAGTGGTGCAGTGTCCAGGAGCCGCACACCAGCCACTGACATCTTCAGCCCAGCAGCTTCTGAGTAATAATCTAAGCCTATTCTATTGGCTGAGCCGAGATTACATCATTCCCACGCATGCATGCCCATTCAGTCATCCTGGCATAGCCAAATTTCTGCGTATGCCAAGGCAGGTAAGCAGGAAATTTCCTGGTAGGCTGCCTGCCCTGGGGCCACTTTGCAGGGCTAATCCTGGGTGGGTGCCATGAGCTGGGGCCCCCAGGGCCGGCCCTACCATTGGTCCCACCACTGTGTCCATTGGGCTGCCTCTGACTGAAAGGGGGGCTGCACTGATGGGCACAAATCAGGCTGCACTGATGGGCACTGATCAAGCTGCATTGATGGGCACTGATCAGGCTGCATTGATGGGCACTGATGATGCTGAGCTGATGGGCACTGGTGAAGTTGCACTAATGGGCACTGATGAGCCTACATTAATGGGCACTGGTGAGCCTTCATTGATGGACACTGATGAGGCTGCATTGATGGACACTGGTGAGTCTGCATTGATGGGCACTGATCAGGCTGCATTGATGTACACTGGTGAGGCTGCACTGATGGGCACTGATCAGGCTGCATTGATGGACACTGGTGACCCTGCACTGATGGGCATTGATTAGGTTGCACTAATGGGCACTGGTGAGGCTGCATTGATGGGCGCTGGTGAGGCAGCATTTATGGGCACTGATCAGGCTGTATTGATGGACACTGCTGAGGCTGCATTGATGGGCACTGATCAGGCTGCATTGATGGACACTGGTGAGGCTGCAACAATGGGCACTGATCAGACTGCACTGATGGGTACTGATGATGCTGCATTGATGGGCAGTGGCACTGATGAGGCTGCACTGATGGGCACTGGTGACACTGCATTGATGGCCACTGATCAGGCTGCATTGATGGGCATTGATGAGGCTGAGCTGATGGGCACCAATGAGGCTGCATTGATGGGCACTGGTGAGGCTGCATTGATGGGCACTAATGAGGCTGAGCTGATGGGCACTGGTGAGGCTGCAATGATAGTCACTGATCAGGCTGCATTGATGGACACTAGTGAGGCTGCATTGATGGGCACTGGTGAGGCTGCATTGATGGGCACTGATGAGGCTAAGCTGATGGGCACTTATGAGGCTAAGCTGATGGGCACTGACGAGTCTGTGCTGATGGGCACTGGTGAGTATAATGCACTCTTCAAATGTGCTTTAAAATGCATGGGTTTCCCTTTTATGAACAAGAAAATAATTATGTTATGCTGTTCGGTTGGTTATAATAATGTTATGGGGCTGGTATGAAATTATTTCCAGGGCTGGTTTTTATTCCCAGTCCTGCAGTAACTTCAAAGCAGAAGAGATGTAGCATGTCTCTTCTGCCTTTTTCTTAGGTAAAGATCCACTTTAAGGATTGGTAAACTGAAATATATTACCTTGTTGTTTTGGGGTTTAATACCACTTTAACCACTTCAGGATTTACCCCCTTCCTGACCTGAGCACTTTTTGCGATTCGGCACTGCGTCTCTTTAACTGACAATTGCGCGGTCATACAACGTTGTACCCAAACAAAATTAGCGTCCTTTTTTTCCCACAAATAGAGCTTTCTTTTGGTGGTATTTGATCACCTCTGTGGTTTTTATTTTTTGCACTATAAACAAAAAGCGTCAATTTTGAAAAGAAAAACAATATTTTTTACTTTTTGCTATAATAAATATCCAAAAAAATGTAAAAAAACTAATTTCTTCCTCAGTTTAGGCCGATGTATATATACTTTTGACATATTTTTGGTAAAAAAAAAATTGCAATAGGCGTATATTGATTGTGTTGCGCAAAAGTTATTGTGTCTACAAACTATGGGAATGGATTTACAGCATTTTTATTATTTTTTTTTTTACTAGTAATGACAGTGATCTGCTATTTTTATCAGGACTGCGATATTGCCGCGGACAGATCAAACACTTTTGACACTCTTTTGGGACCAATGACATTTATACGGCAATCAGAGCTAAAAATAGCCACTGGTTACTGTATAAATGTCACTGGCAGGGAAGGGATTAAACTGTAGAGGGCAATCAAGGGGTTAAGTGTGTTCCCTCACTAGGGATGAGCCGAACATCCCCGGTTCGGTTCGCACTAGAACATGCGAACAGACAAAAAGTTCAGGGTGAACATCCGAACACCATTAAAGTCTATGAGACGTGAACATGAAAAATCAAAAGTGCTCATTTTAAAGGCTTATATGCAATGTTATTGCCCTATAAACTGTATGGGGACCCGGGCCCTGCCTGTTGCCTTAGGAGTTTATGCAAAATCTCTATTAACAGCTGTAAAATATTGTAATTATGAATATATATATATATTATAGAGGTAATATCTTACTATTCCTGTATGTAAAAAGCTTTTCGCAGATGCTCTGGGCCTATACTTGTGTGTCTAA
The DNA here is from genome assembly GCA_018402905.1 of Glandirana rugosa. Lineage (NCBI taxonomy): Eukaryota > Metazoa > Chordata > Amphibia > Anura > Ranidae > Glandirana > Glandirana rugosa. Next base: position 24,802 of record BLSH010430713.1, read on the forward strand.
ACAATGGGACCCAGACCCCTTTGTCCTATAAACATTCACTTCAAAGGATCCCTCGTTTAGATATGCAATGAAGGTGGCCAGCATGTCCTCACTACTCAAATTCCCTGAAAATGTAGTTGCATTAACCACTTAAGGACCGGAAGGATTTCCAGCTTTAGGACCAGAGCCCTTTTTGCGATTCGGCGATGCGTCGCTTTAACTGACAATTGCGCGGTCGTGCGACGTTGTACCCAAACGAAATTTGCGTCCTTTTTTTCCCACAAATAGAGCTTTCTTTTGGTGGTATTTGATCTCCTCTACGTCATTTCTGATCGCCGCTATAAACAAAAGAAGAGCGACAATTTTGCAAAAAAACACAAATTTCTTACTTTTTGCTAAAATACAAATCCAAAAAAAAAAATATAAAAAAAAATTTTTTTTCACCGTTTTTGGCCGATTTATATTCTTCATCATATTTGCGATAAAAAAAATCGCAATCGGCGTTTATTGATTGGTTTGCGCAAAAGTGGTCGCGTTTACGGATGATGAGAATTCATTTTTGGGGTTTTTATTTATTTATTTTTTTTCCTAATAATGGCGGCGATTTGCGATTTTTAGCGGTACTGCAATATTGGGGCGGACATGTCGGAACATTTTGACACTTTTTTGGGACCATTGGCATTTATACAGCGATCAGTGCTATAAAAATGCACTGATTACTGTGTAAACGCCATTGGCAGTGAAGGGGTTAACCTGCAGGGGGCACGCTAAGGGTTAACTATGTTCCCTGGGCGTGTTCTAACTGTATTGGGGCTTGCCTAGCTGGGGAAGGGAAGTGGTCACAGCCTTCACGTAAAGGAAGGCTGTGATCACATCCCTTCCCCCTCACACAGAGCGGAGGTCCGTGTTTACATGCACGGACCTCCGCTCCTTCACTCCGGGGGGGGCATCGCGGGTGGCCGGCGGCAATCAAAGCCGCCGCACCCGCTCCCCGGCCCTCCCCGGACACAGTGAGCGCGCGGGCGCGCCTCCGGCGGCGCGCGCTCACTGTGCGCGATCTGGCGGCCGCCGTCGTATGACGGCGGTTTGCCTTACAGAGCCACTTTGCCGCCGTCAATCTCCGATCGGCGGTCGGCAAGTGGTTAAGGAGCTGAATTAGGCAAACTATAGGAATGGAGGATTAGCCAATCATAAAGAATAGGAAAGCCCACCAATCAGGGCCATTCAGGCCAACCAATCAGGCACCGGCCTAGAATGATATACCCAGGCTAGAGGGGAGGAAACACGCTCTCTTTTTGGAATGATAGCCAGCCGAATGGGGCTGCCGTGTGCAGCAGCATGGTAACTATGGTCTATTTGATGGACTTATATGTTAGGGGTTTGGACTGTTTATTTATGTTTGTTGTAAGGAATATAACCTAATTCCTATAGTTTAACCTAGGTGTTTCTTCATATGCAAGGTATAATAGATAGATTGCTGTAGACTCTTTAGATCTCTATGCTATTTACTAATAAAATTATATTGTTGTGTTGAAGCCTTCACTTATGGTCAAAGAACTTTCATTTAACCCATATCATCTATAAAGAGATATTAAATCTCAAATATAACTTATGGGTAACATAATTGGCGACTTTCACGTAGGGACCATAACTGAAAGTATCAAATACAACAATACCGAGATTTGCGTAATTCAGATCAAGGTTATTAGGGCGAAATTAAACTGAGTCAGTTTTTTCGGTAGCTTGGAGGTCACAGCGATCATATCTAGGGAAATAGGTAAAAATAGTTGTATTAGTGGGTATTAGATGAACTCTGCGGAGAGAGGATGCACCAGAGATTGTATATTGTTTAATATCCCGTAATTATAGTTGAAAAAAGTGTGTGGGAGGTACCATTAAACACCAGTCAATTTAATGGGGAGAACATGCTAAGCGGGAACATTTTGTTCATATTTGTTTGTTTCATTTGTTCTTACCAAGCTTAATTTCTCTGAAATCCTGGTGATTTCGCTTTATGGTGAGGGCATAGATGTTTTTATTGGAAATACACTGAAAGTGTGGTCCTTGTTGTGGTGGTGAGGTTTGCTTCATGCTTTAAGACACAAAACGGGACTTGCTGTTTTCCGTTTGGGTTTGGGTGAAACAGGTTCAACAGGTTTTTGGTTGATATGTAGATTTTACATCCACTAAAGGCGTTGTATTTTATTTTATATAAGGAACGTGAAACTAAGAGTTACAGAGAGTGTTTTTGTTGGGTTTGAGGAATGTGCAAGTGCTAATATTCCTATTTTGGTCAAAGTGGACATTTATTGCAGTAACTTGCAAGTAGATAAGTTCTATTGTTTCCGTGAAAGTACCATATTTTTCGCACCATAAGACGCACCTGACCATAAGACGCACCTAGGTTTTAGAGGTTGAAAACTAGAAAAAAAATATTCTGAACCAATTGGTGTACTAAAATATTTAGGAAAATATAACAGAATAACATTTCAACCATTGAAAGTGTAAATAGCAGTCAACAGTGACATTAAAGCGGAACTTCAGTCATTTTTTCAACTTTCCATCTATTAAATCTTCTGCCCTTGTTGTTTTAACTTTGGATAGTAAAACATGTTTTTCTTCCAGTAAATACCTTATACAGCCCACTTCCTGTTTCTTGTCTGGTCATTAGCCTAGGCTTATGACATCATGCACAGCTCTCTCTCTTACTTTCATGAGAGTTTGCCAGGAAGGGAGGTGGGATGAGTCATAAGAGGGCCAATGAGAGCCGCAGAGCTCGAGGTGTGTCTCTTTAAATCCAGGAAGTGAACAGGCAGCAGCTTAAGCTGCCCACAGTTAAAATGAATACAGCCAGACCTAGTGGAGGGAGATTTCTGCAGCATATTTGTTAAGTACAGAATCACAGAATATTGGTATACACCATAAAAGAATATGCAAAGTGTTTGGAGGGAAGCTTCAGAATGGCAAAGATGTTTTTATTACAAATTACGGTACTGTATGTGAGCAGACTGCACTTCCTCTTTAAGAACCATCTGTCATTACCAAATGAGGAGAGACTTTAAGGTTTGAGTATGGTAGTCTTCTAGTTTTCTGGGAACACCAAGAACTCTTCATCGCTAGTGTCAGCATTTATGAAGCTCAGTTGCTCACAATCATTGACATCACTGTCTTCGCTATCTATATATACATTACTATCTTCAGTTCTATCTAAGGCATTGCTAATGCCACATTTTTTGAAGGACTGTACAACGATTTTCTCCTTCACTGAGTGTCATGAAGTTTTCACCCATTCACAAACTGGAGTGATAGTGGGCCTCTTCATTCGTCCAGTAGGTGTCAAATCATGATTACCATCAGCCATCCATTTGTTCCACTCTTCTCGCATAAAGACTTTAAATGGTTTGTTGATGGAAACGTCGAGAGGTTGCAACTGGCTTTTAAGATCGCCAGGAATTACAGCTAGATGTGTCTTCACTTCTTTACAGCTCTTTTTTGTATTTTCGCTAATATGTGCTCTAAACTGGTCAAGCACTAATAAGGCAGTTTTTTTTCAGAAGCCCTCCAGGACGTTTGGACCACACTTTTTCAACCCATAATCTCATTCCATTTTCGTCCATCCATCCTTTCTCGTGAACATGTACAACAACTCCTCGTGGCATCACTTCTTTTGGAAATGTTTTCCTTTTGAAAATTAACATGGGCGGCAATTTGGTGCCGTCTGCACAGCAGGACAACACAACCGTGTAATGGGTTTTCTCGTGTCCTGAGGTTTTCATGGTTATGGTTTTGGCACCTTTCAGATCAACAGTCCTATTAGATGGCACATCAAAGGTTAATGGGACTTCATCCATATTTCCAATCTGGCCAATTTCAAAAGCATTTTACTTCCTAGAATCAATTACAAATTTATGAAAAGACAGAATCTTAGATTCATATTCTTTTGGCATTTTTTGCGCAATTCTAGTTTTGGTGCGCATAACAAGGTCACATCGCTTCATAAATCTGTAGCACCATGATGGTGATCCAGTGAAATCCTGAATGCCTTTTTGTACAGCAATGCGTTTGGCTTCGCATATTATCATTTTTGTTGAGACTGAGAAGCCATTATTCCGGTGACGTGTGATCCATTCTTTCATGTCCACGTCTAACTGTGGCCACTTTGCAGCATGCCCCCAAAAAGTGTGTTTGTTTTTATTTGCGCTCTGCAGCTGATCCTCCTGTTTCCTCCACTCTCTTATCATTTTTTCAGTTGGAGGTGGCTCAAAATGTCTCTCCGCTGATCTGTTTCCATCTTCCTTAGCATATTTTACAACCTCCAGCTTAAAAGGAATTTTATATGCTAGTCTTTTCTGCCTTATCATCCTGCTTTAGCACCTGGTCACTTTCCCTGCTGTGCGTGGCTGGGCTGGCACCTGGTTCCTGCTGTGGAGGGCTTGGCTGGCACCCGGGCCCTGCTGTGGGTGGCTGGGCTGGCACCCAGTCCCTGCTGTGGGTAGCTTGGCTGGCACCTGGTTCCTGCTGTGGGTGGCTTGGCTGGCACCCGGTCCCTACTGTGGGTGGCTGGCACCCGGTCCCTGCTGTGGGTGGCTGGGCTGGCACCCGGTTCCTGCTGTGGATTGCTGGCACCTGGTTCCTGCTGTGGGTGGCTGGGCTGGCACCTGCTGTGGATGGCTGGGCTGGCACCTGCTGTGGATGGCTGGGCATGCACCTGCTGTGGGTGGCTGGGCTGGCTCCTGCTGAGGGTGGCTGGGCTGGCACCCGGTCCCTGCTGTGGGTGGCTGGGCTGGCACCCGGTCCCTGCTGTGGGAGGCTGGGCTGGCACCCGGTCCCTGCTGTGGGAGGCTTGGCTGGCACCCGATCCCTGCTGTGGGTGGCTGGGCTGGCACCCGGTCCCTGCTGTGGGTGGCTTGGCTAGCACCCAGTCGCTGCCGTGGGTGGCTGGGCTGGCCCAGTCCCTGCTGTGGGTGGCTGGGCTGGCACCCAGTCCCTGCTGTGGATGTCTCAGCTGGCCCGGTCCCTACTGTGTGTGGCTTGGTTGGCACCTGCCCCAGCTTTAGGTGGCTTTGTTGGCACCTGCCCCAGCTGTGGGTGGTTGGCTGGCACCTGCCCTAGCTGTGGGTGGCTTGGCTGGCACTTTTTTGCTGACAATGCCTCTCCTGAGCAATAGCACCCTTTATCTGCTGTCACCGTTTTTTTTTTTCTTATAATGCCTCTCCCGAGGCAAGCAACGGCACCACTTATCTGATGTCACTGTTTTTTTGTTTTTTTTTTCTTACAATGCCTCTCCCGAGGCAAGCAATGGCACCTCTTATCTGATGTCACTGTTTTTTTGTTTTTTTTCTTACAATGCCTCTCCCGAGGCAAGCGAGGTGGGAAGCGACAGGCTAGCAGCAGATGAGAAGGCCCAGTGTGCGGAGCAACAGGTAATGACGCCGGGTGGGCGTGAAATGCGCCTCCGCGGCGCGTGCACTGGGCCTCCTTTCTTGCTGCTAGCCACCTCGGATGGAGGGATGAAGATTTCCACCCGGCCGTGCTGCTGGAGCCCTGACTGGCGCGAAAATGATTTTGCCCGCCTGTCTGCTATAAAAAGATGCTGCCGGTTTCCTCTGCTTTGCGGCCGTGTAAAGGCCTTTACACGGCTGGCCAGGTATGTTACACGGCAGCAGCACTAGGTGGCAGTGTTGAGCTATATTCGCACCATAAGACGCAGGTACACTTTCCCCCATTTTTTGGGGGGAAAAAAGTGTCTTATGGTGCGAAAAATACGGTATTTTAAGGTATGTAATTGTGGAGATCTGGTCAGCGAATCAGATAAAGTTTAACGTAACTGTATTAATTGTATTGGTTTTGTTTCATTGTCCTTTTGGCGGTTATTTTGGTGGGAATTTACAAGGAGTAATATTCTTAATGTTGGCCAAAGTAAAAATAATTTGGCATTTCTTGTGAAAAAAAAAATATATATATTTTGCAGGTAGACAAGAGTCTTTGTGTGGTTTATCTGGGCTGAGATAAAGTTTAGTTTAAAGTACCAAACTGTGGAAGTCTGGTTACTGATTCTAATATCTCATAACAATTAAGTATAGAGTGTAAAATAAGTTGCATTTAGCATATTGTAGTTTACTTGGAAATTGTCTTGGTTTTTAAAGATAAACCCTACCAATAATTGGATAAGCTGAGTTTGTTGTAATTTTTTTGTGTGTTAAACTGAAGTGGTCTAAACACTGCTGGGTTGACCTTTCTTTTGATTACAGAGAAGATTACTCACTTTATTGTTCCTTGTGGGCTTACTATACACACAGTATTGTTCATAGCGTCTCTTAGGTCTATTATGAGTCGGGTGTATACTCAGTCTAGGTAAACTAGAGGCTATTGTGATTAAAATCTGGATAGATTAAAATCTGGATGGCTACACTAATCTAAAAGGTGGTTATTGTATTTTATTCTGTTTGGGGTTCATGTCTATTGTTTTTCCTCTCAATTGACGGTATAGTACAGGGGAAAGGATAACTTAATTTAGCTCACAAATTGTCCGTACTATCTGTTAGTAATGGCTGCCATGTCCAGTCTAGAAAGTTTTGTAGCAACTCTTAACCACTTCAATACTGGGCACTTAAACCCCCTTCCTTCCCGGACCAATTTTCAGCTTTCAGCGCTGTTGCAGTTTGAATGACAATTGCGTGGTCATAGGACACTGTACCCAAATGAAATTTTTATCATTTTTTTCACACAAATAGAGCTTTCTTTTGGCGGTATTTAATCACCTCTGGTTTTTTTATTTTTTGCGCTACAAATTAAAAAAGACTGAACATTTTCAAAAACAATGCATTTTTCTTTGTTTCTGTTATAAAATTTGCAAATAAGTAATTTTTCTTCATAAATTTTGACCAAAAATGATACTGCTACATTTCTTTGGTAAAAATAACCCAAATTGGGGTCTATTTGGTGTTGGCGGACAGACAGATGTTTTGGGGACTGTGACAGATGTGACGGGGACAGACAGATGTTTTGTGTATGGTGACAGATGTGACGGGGACAGACAGATGTTGTGTGTATGGTGACAGATGTGATGGGGACAGACAGATGTTTTGTGTATGGTGACAGATGTGATGGGGACAGATAGATGTTTTGTGTATGGTGACAGATGTGACGGGGACAGACAGATGTTTTGTGTATGGTGACAGATGTGATGGGGGACATACAGATGTTTTATGGGGACACTGATGTGTATGGGGACAGGGGTAGCAGTGGTGCTTGGTGCACTGTGTGGGGGGCGAAATGTGAGAGCTCTCTGCATGAAATCATCTTCATACAGAGAGCTGTCACATAGCTGCAGCTCCCCCCCCTCCCCCCCCGCACTGAGCTCTTACTGAGCTCGGCGGGGGGAGGACTGACACAGAGACGTGTGTCTCTGTTTACATTGTGATGGCTGTGATTGTACACAGCTGTCACATGATCGGGAGGGCCAATCACGGCGCCCATATCCCAATCTCTGCTCGGCTGGATCCTGTGATCATAATGATCACAGGATTGAGCCGCAGTGCACCGCGTGGCCGCGCTGCAGGCACCCGTTCTGCATAACGTAAATGAACGTCCTGTCAGAACGGTGAGGCTCCCACCCAGATGTACATATACAGTGGCTGGGTGGGAGGTGGTTAAACATAAGAGTAATGAATTTGCATGTGATGCTAAAATTAAAGAATCTCCTTGGATCTATGTCCAAGAATTATTTGAAGAACATGTAAAAACAACCAAAAAGAATAAAAAGCTCAAAAGTCTAGCCATAGCAGACATGTATGCTGCTTGCTTGGCTATGAGTACTAAAATACAACAATTAGAAAAGACGGTACATAATAACAGTTTTAAAATTGCAGAGAAGGAAAAAGAGAACACAGCATTACATAACCAGGTACAAACCTTAACTACCCTTAATCAAATGGTTAAGGCCTCAGAGGAGGAAAAGGTTAAAAATTACAAATTGGCTCAAAATGAAGTAGTACAATTTAAAGACACGTTAACCAAAGTTGAAACTGAGCGGGACCACATAATTCGTGCATATAGTGGTTCAGGATCAGTTGCAGGAAACAAAGAAAGACAAAATTATAGATCACGCACAGTGCAAATAAAAAGAGTCTCAGCTGCTACAAACAATTTCCATTCTTAAAGGACAGGCTGCTGTGGCTAGCAGGTTTGCACATGGTAATGCTACTGCACCTACCTGTGCCTATGAAATTGGGGAGAGTAAGGAATATTGGGGAGAGGAAGATATGGATCTAAATTCTCTTTTTCCTGTGGAGATGGGAGAAATTGCAGATCCACAGGAAAATCGAGAAAGTACCATTGTCTTAGACCCTGCAGACAATGGGGACCAACGATACACAAATGAGGATCAAGACAAGTTCCCCATCATGGGAAGGACCCAAATCTTCTCCTCTTCTGAAAGAAACTAAACATTTTTGGGGTTTGATAGTGAAGGAAATGAGGTGATTTCTAATGTGTATCCTACCCAACCTGTAAAACCCCTCATGAGTGGGACAAATTTCATTGGCAAAATTAAATCTAATGAACACTATCTGGAAATGGGCAACCATAACATCAGTACTCTAAAAGTGGCTAGGACCAATTTGAATGCTAGCCACCAGCAACCAGCAGTAGACAGCCAAAAAGAGCAGAGAGAGATTGATAAGCTGGAACACAGGCAGACTAGGCAGAGATTAAATGTAAAGGAGCATCTGCACCTTCCAGTCAAGAGCAGCTGGTGCAATTTCCTCATACCATAGATTGCAATGCAACAGGTGTGGGTATCTCTAGATGTAACAGGAAATTGCCCACATCTGGAGTATGTGCTAGTCTGAACAACAACATTAAACAGTGGGAGCTCTTTTAAAAAGGCCCCTATATCTCGTATACGAAAAAAAGTTGATAATCAGGCTGTAGCCATTGAATATTCTCAGTCTAAAACCACACCGGTTGTTAAGAGACGTTTTAATACTTTACATAAGATAAAATATTACTCTTGTGGGTTATTTGGGCACATTGCTCAATTTTGTTTGTCTTCTGGTGAAAAGATATTGAAACAAAATAAATATACCACAAAGAGGCGTGACGTGGAAGTGTACTCACCACGCTGGGGAACCTGGCCTAGGGGTGATAAATCTGAAACTACTAGATCATACACCCCTTCCCCAAATATTAAGGCTGAGAATGAGGCTTTACAGTATAGGATTAGGCAGCTGAAACTGGAACTAGATGAGTTTGTGAAAGATTTCCAAACCTTTAAAAGAAATTTCATTGAATCCTTGAATTGGAAAGATGGAGGGAGTAAATTGCTTATTGGGAACCAAACAGGAATAGTAAAACAGGGGATAAAATATCAGAGATAACGTCTTCGAGGGCTATGGCATTTTTGGTTCATTAGATCAAAGTGGGAATGTCAGTGACAATTTTATCAATGTATTGATATGTTGTATTGTTTGCTTAAAGAATAGAGCAATAACTTTTCCTGTGAGTTATGTTTTTCAGGTTAAGCGAGTTCCTGAAAGGGTATATACATATTAAGCAGGGGTATGTAGATAGCTGTGCACAGGCATAAATATACACGCCTAAAGGAAGGTACAGTATAATAGGCTAGGTACTCCTGTTTCATTGTTTTTTCCCCCTTTTCTTTCCTTATCCTCCCATGGGCCAGAAACACCTAGCAATTCATTTGCAATTACCAAGCTTTCTCTAGCCAGAATGTTTGGGATTCAATTTCAATTATTGTGTGTCTGTGCAATGGACTGGAGGTGTTTTAACTGTCTATGGGTAAACAAAGATTTTTTCCCCCCAGGGGTGTGTGCACACTATTGCTGGATGGCCATCAAAAATACTGTGATCACATTAACACGCATGCTTTTTATTATTTTTTTTGTTTCAGAAATTTTATTGAACATATTTTCAGTTAACAAACATAGAAATACAGGACACCTTATTGGTGGATACACATTGAATGATCGTACATTCTTAGCATATACAAGGCATAGGAAAGACAGAGTGGTTCGCCATAACGAGTCCCTACGTTCCTGGCTCCCAAGCCCGGTAACCCACTTCATCTCGAACTACACACTGTGAATAACACCATCTCGCAATAAGACAGAAAATGTCAACTACATGCAAAGTATATAGCAATTACTAAGGGTGAGTCCTTATACCCTCTCATTGCTACTCAGGTACCGAGGAAAGTGGAGGACTCCAGGTTCCGGAGAGCACCGGGTGAACCATGGCTCGTGCCTCCTGGCCAAGTCTCAGTTCCCGGACTCCAGAGTCCCCCTCATAGCCAGGGAGGGAGAGGAGGACTAGAAGAGAAAAAAAAGGGGGGGGGGGATTATGCCCGTCTACATTTCGCTACTCTCATATCGTTCAGTCGTTCGGGGAGTGAGAGTTGTCACTTTACCATTGTTAGGTAAGGTGTAAGTGATTCCAGTATGTAAAGAAGTCAATGTTGTAACAGGAGTTGATATGACTGGGTGTGCACAAATTTTGACCAGGATTCCCAAACCTGCGCGTATTTAGCTATTTTGTCATGCTTTTTATTTTTAGTCTCTGTTTGTAATGTGCTCAGTACTGGTACCAGTTTACAGTAATACCTTTTTTTTCACTTTTCTACTTTTGCAAGTTTAAATTATCAAATAATCAACCTGTGCACAGATACAAGATCTCGCTCCCTATAACATTGAGAACCTGTAGGGATTTTGTGTTTTTCTCTTTCCTGGGGCTCAGAGTGAAGTTTCATTCACTCTGACACTGGGAAAGTAAATGATAATACATTATATTGCACTTTATGGCATCTTATGGATTCAGTATGTCTTATGTTTTGTTTTTCCTTCCAAGTTGACTCATGTCCTGTTAATGTGTGTGGATATACGTTTACACACTGTTGTTCTGGACTTTAAGTACTTTTGAAACCAATCAAGTATTCTATAACTTTTTGCCAGAGTATAGATAGGTGGGGGTGTCTTTACCTTTTTGAATGTATTTAATGTTGATGGACTCAGTAACTCTGCTGGAAGTCTGTTCCAAGCATCCACTACTCGTTGAGTCCAGAGGGAACCCCTCAGAGGTAGAGTGAGGTGTTATTAATGGTTTTTAGTTTTGTATTTTAGGAAAAGCACACAAACATCGGTGCATCAGATGGATAAGACCCAGACTTGGCAAATACTTTAGAGGAATAACACAGAGGACCTTAAAGCATAGTTTTATGTTTGTTTTAAGGAGAAGCCTCAGAATTATTTACAGTCAGGCCTAACTAAATTCTACATTTTTTTTTGTGTGTTTTTTTATAAAAAGTTTATGTCTCCTCTCTTTTACAACTTTTGGTGGCCTGCCTGACTTGCAAATTTGTCTTCTAAAGAGGATCAATTAATACGTTAATCACTACAGAGAGAGGACTGCCTTTTGTATAGGGCAATGTTTGAAAGCAGGTTAAATTTTTTTTTTTTTCACTAACACAGATTCAGTGCTCTTTAACAATTTAAAGAGAAATATATCGCAAATCCCATGTTGAAGCAGCATTGAATCTGTACCATTTTTAAGTTATATATATATATATATATATATATTTTTTTTTTTTATATTATTATTATTTATTCTTTCTTTGTTAAGGCAATTTTTTTTCTTCTCCTTTCTGTTCTTCATCACCTTTATTTTTGGGTAATTCTTGAATTTGGTTTTGCTATGGTGAAATAAAAAAAAAAAACAGGGGAGTATGGGAAACAATATACGGAGAAACTTTTGAAACATTTAAAAATGTTGATATAAAATACTAAAGCTTCCCTATAGCAGTTGGTGTTTGGGGTCAATCTCCAACAGTTCTGTTTTTCCTTTCAACATTGGATAATGGTTTTATATAAAGTTATTGAAGTTCCCTTATGTCGTGTAGCTATTACCAACTATGACTATAGTAACATTAACACTGGGTTTTAGCAACAGTCATGCAACTATTTTCTTTGTATGTATGACACACAGTCCTCTCTACAGTCCTAATAGGTGGTAGTCATCATATGTGGTCATTGGTCAATTTTTTTTTTGTTTTGTTGGTCAGTTTTTTTGTGCCATAACTAAGTTCAAACAGCATTGCTTGAATAATATATAGATATACTGGGACTGGTGAGACTCATAGTGATTGGCAAATAGCAGGTATAGTATAGTACAATTGCACTTAAGTGTAATTTAGTTGGATTATTTCTGAAGCCACGAGTAATTGGTGACATCACACTTATCCGCATTCTGAAATCAAGTTATTTTGTCTGCTTGGATGACACTGCCTACTCTGTTCTGGGCCTGCTAAAGGTATGACCTCTTTCTCAGCCTGCTAAAAGCAGGACTCGTACAGTAGCTACACACGGTAGCAAAGGACCAAACTGCGGGCACAAATGTGTGGCACCAGCCAAGGTTTTAGCCCATCGGGGTTGGTATAACTGAACACAGTTTCAGTAAAAGGAGTTAGTGGTGAGTTGCGATGGCAACAAGATCCCCCCTGGAGACTTAAGGAGTCATACACACACACAGTGGTAACCAGCAGAAGGCATGGCAGAGTTATTTGCAGGCATATGACCATGGATGAATAAGGAGGGGGGGGTGATGAAAATCAAAGAGCACTTGGTGGAAGGGGGTGACCATTCCAATTGTTAAACGTATCAATGAGAGAGGGTCTCTATACTATGTTGCAGTAAATCTATAGCAATGCTAAACAGAGGTTCTTATTACTCAGAATTACAAGATAAGCATGAATTTGAATGTATATGTCTTAGAAGTTCTCGTGTTTTTCTTTCCCTACCTGGGTCCACATTAATAAAGTATATAATCGGAAAGCCAGGAAAGCTGGTCCAAAGGCCGTTACTGAATACTGTATGATGTATCCAATTGGAATCACCATGGAAGATGGTCCCAGAAGTAAGGACAACATGACCAGAGTGGCATTATGGACTTTTGTACTATTATCATTGGACTGCTGAGAACAAAGATCCTCATTGTCTTTTTTTTTTTCTTCTTCTTTTTGTGTTTTTTTTGGGTCTCTTTATTTTTATTATGGACTCTATACATCAAGAACAAGTGATGAATACAGATACTGAAACACTAAAATGTGGACTGTAGAGATTGAGAGTTTAAACACCTAGAAGAAACACCTAGGTTAAACTATAGGAATTAGGTTATATTCCTTACAACAAACATAAATAAACAGTCCAAACCCCTAACATATAAGTCCATCAAATAGACCATAGTTACCATGCTGCTGCACACGGCAGCCCCATTCGGTTGGCTATCATTCCAAAAAGAGAGCGTGTTTCCTCCCCTCTAGCCTGGGTATATCATTCTGGTGGTGCCTGATTGGTTGGCCTAAGTGGCCCTGATTGGTGGGCTTTCCTATTCCTTTATGATTGGCTAATCCTCAATTCCTATAGTTTGCCTAAGTCAGCCCCTTAATGCAACTAAATTTTCAGGAAATTTGAGTAGGGAGGACATGCTGGCCACCTTCATTGCATATCTAAATGAGGGATCCTTTGAAGTGAATGTTTATAGAACAAAGGGGTCTGGGTCCCAAGGTTTTTTCCCCTTCCAAGAGTTTTTTAATTTCAGAAGGCAAAGACAAAAGTTCCAAATGTTAAAGGAGATTATACATAAACCATTATTTTAGGTGTGGCCAAATCTTGTATGCTCAATTAGCCAGAAGGGGTGTCTGTTGCCTTAAGAGTTTATGTGAAATCTCTATTAACAGCTGTAAAATATTGTAATTATGAATATATATATATATATATATATATATATATATATATTAGAGGTAATATCTTACTATTCCTGTATGTAAAAAGCTTTTCGCAGATGCTCAGGGCCTATACTTGTGTGTATAAACAATGGGACCCAGACCCCTTTGTTCTATAAACATTCACTTCAAAGGATCCCTCATTTAGATATGCAATGAAGGTGGCCAGCATGTCCTCACTACTCAAATTCCCCGAAAATGTAGTTGCATTAAGGGGCTGAATTAGGCAAACTATAGGAATTGAGGATTAGCCAATCATAAAGAAATAGGAAAGCCCACCAATCAGGGCCACTTAGGCCAACCAATCAGGCACCGGCCTAGAATGATATACCCAGGCTAGAGGGGAGGAAACACGCTCTCTTTTTGGAATGATAGCCAGCCGAATGGGGCTGCCGTGTGCAGCAGCATGGTAACTATGGTCTATTTGATGGACTTATATGTTAGGGGTTTGGACTGTTTATTTATGTTTGTTGTAAGGAATATAACCTAATTCCTATAGTTTAACCTAGGTGTTTCTTCATATGCAAGGTATATTAGATTGCTGTAGATTCTTTAGATCTCTATACTATTTACTAATAAAATTCTATTGTTGTGTTGAAGCCTTCACTTATGGTCAAAGAACTTTCATTTAACCCTTATCATCTATAAAGAGATATTAAATCTCAAATATAACTTATGGGTAACACTGCCCTAGGGGACATGTATCAATGAAAAAAAAAAGTTTTTAAATCAATCGTTTTTTCAAGAGCAGTGATTTTAATCATGCTTAAAGTGGTAAAAAATGAAAAATTCCTTTAAATATTGTGCCTGGGGGGTGTCCTTAGTCTGTGTGTAAAAGCGTGCATCTCTGTGAGGTGTAGAACATAGCCAGAGCAAAATGACATTTCCATAGGAAAAATTGTCATTTAAAATCGCGGCTGTAATGTAATGTAATAAAAAAACAAAAGCCAGTTTTTGACAAGTCCTTTATTTTGTAAAATAGCTCTTTCTTCTTTCTGCCTCCTTCTTCCTCCATCTTCTACTGGCCCGGTCCTTCTTCTGGTCTTCTTCTTCTTCTTTTAGTCTTCTTGCTTCCTCTCTTCGTCTTCAATCCTCAATCTCCATCTTCAGCTTCTTTCTTCTTTCCCCGCCGCCGCTCTCTCCGCTGCTGCAGTCCGGCCTCTGCGCTTCTTGCCGAATGGGCGGTCTTCACGATGACAGTTCTTTTATAAGAAGGGGCGCAGCCTCCCGTCACGTAAATGGGTGACCCACCCCCTCTGACATCACATGGTATCAGTGGTGGTGGGACTACTGTTACAAGCAATAGGAGCAGCACTGATCATTTGAATTGGTGATCACGACTCCACATGGACAAATTTACACTGTTTTGTACTTTTTGTGCACTGAGCACTTTACTCACAGCTACCCGCTTTAATCCTTTCAAGCTTTACTCACAGCTACCTGCTGTGCTGCGTGGATGAGTTCTCTCCTGAAGCTTTCCCAGCTATTTCACAGTCCCTGGCTGATCAAGAATCTCCTCTGTCACTCCTTCAGAACTCCATCCCTCTGCACAGGCCTCCGGCAACAAGAGTGGTGGACCCTCTGGCAACTACTTCTCCTATGCCTCCTGGCACTGATCAGGCTCCCCTCAGGCTGAGCCCCTTTACATATGGCTAGGCCTCAGGCTTCAGACCTACGCCTCTAGTGCTGCTCCACACACCCACCCAGGTCGCAGCCCAGGTGGAAAGAATCCCGACCACCTGACTCTCTCCAAATAAATATACTCCCAGCAGCCTCAGCGGAGAAGAAACTCCTGCTGATTGGCTGAGAAAGCACATTCATTCATAACCTGAATTAACTGTAATCTAGCCTACCAATGCCAAAGGTAACAGCACCACCTATTGACAAAAGAAAGAATCACAGTTCCACTCAAGTTTCGGAGAAAACCATTTGATTAAGCTACAAATTAGCCAGGCTAATTACCACCTACCACATCTAACTTTACTAGCAGCCCTGTTTAGGACAAGGGTGCTACATATAAAACTGTTTTGTCAAAATTTTGGAAACTGTTCTTGTGTTCTTTGAGATATTGGTTAAAATCTTAATTTTCAAAAAGTGTGCTCTCAGGGGCAGCTGGTGCTCCATTTTGGGGGGCGGCAAACAAATCACCCGTCTCCTCCCCCAGTCGGCCGGTCAGTCGCCTCATCCCAACCCCCCCCCCCCCCTTGCTCGCTCATCAGTCAGCCCACCAGCCTTGCACTTACCCCATCTAGGTCTTGGGCAGCTTCCATCTCCTCCTCCTCGGTGGCTTCACGGGCTTCCTGGCGGCTTCCCTTGTGTCTCCTCCCCCTTGGCGGCTTCCTCCTAGGTGGCCAATATGGTTGCTTCTCCTCTCGGCCAATCGGGTGCGCTTCCGTCCTATTTATTCGCTATTGTCACACAAGTGGGTGGGCCCTAATCACGTGCTTTGAGAAAAAAAAAGCCATTGGTATCCCTGCATGTAGATTAGGGGACGGATGCATGGATTAGGTGCCGCCACTGGGTATACTTATTTATGCTGAGCACTTTATGTGCAATGTATACAATTAATCATCTGTTTAAGCCCCTCTCACTGGTTGTTAAAATCTGTTTAAGCCCATTGTTTATCATGGCGCTCTGTATGCGCCACAGAACTTGTTTTCCTGCTGTATCCCGGGGTGCCACAGGTCTTTCAATATTCTAGTCTTGCTTTGTCACACTGTTTGACTTTTTATTTGTAAAGTCATATAGGTTGCTTGTTGGGATTATTGCCAATGTGTACATATAGTTTATATTGTATAAATGTTGGTTCTCTTAGTTTATAATAGGAATTTTTGTCATATTTGAGGTTGTCAGTAAAAAATGCGCTCCATCATATTTTTCTTGTATTGTTAGTTTAAAAAAAAGTTGTTGGAGGGTTGGCAGCACTGACCACCTGCACACAATGCATGACTGAAAGTTCTTTATATGGGATGTATTTGCTGTTTCTTAGGTGCTTTGTGTTCTCTTACCTTTGGAAAAGCAAACTTAGCAGACAAGTTGCACCATTCATCATAAAAAGTAAACATGCCGAAAGATCTCCAATAAACAGAATTCATAACCCCACATTCTAAAAAAGCACTCAAAAGACAAGTTGGAGCTCTTATAAAAGGTTAAACATGCCTAATGATCTTAACTAAATAGTATCAATAGTATATGGAATGTGCGGGCATTCATCGTGTTTAGAGCGCATTGCAAATGTGAGAGTATACATGGTTTTTATGTACAGTGGTTGTAGAAAAGAATCACCCCCCTTTAACCACTTTAGCCCCGTAAGGATTTACCCGCTTCATGACCAAAGCACTTTTTGCGATTCGGCACTGCGTGCAGGGCCGTCATTAATATTGATTGGACCCTGGGCAAATTTTTTATTGGGCCCCCCCCCCCCCCAATGAAATTTCACTCTCCACCTGCTCTGAGACATGCAATAGCAGCTAGACTCAAAATCAGTTTACTGAATCAGATCAGCAGTGATTTTGATTGGTTGCCAGAGGTTACAGCATATCATTATAAGTTACTGACTGGTTGCTAGAGGTTACAGCACACATTACGGTTCACTGATTAGTTGCTAGAGATTACAGCACATGCTTTCTGCTTGTTTGGTTGCTAGAGATTATTGTACATCAATACTGCTCACTGATTGGTTGCTAGAGGTTACTGTACATCATCTCCTCACTGCCTGCACACCATGAACGGGGGAGCGCAAAGTCACCACAAAAATGTGCTGCCCTTAAGCAGATACACAGCAGTGGCATCAATTATTAATGACACCCTCACGCATCTGCTGGTATGTGCTGTGGAATTTCAAGCATGCCTTTGTCTCCCCAGTGGGCAGCATTCAGTATAGGTGATGGTGAATATGACCTCAGGGAGGGCATGATATACATATGAATGACACCTTTGTTTACATATCAGCGCAGCTGGCCGCCACTATTTACATTTACATTTATTTACATGTAAACATAGGGTCTGCAGGTGAGTCACCTGTACACAACAATAGGGCAGAGTTGGGCAGCTTTAGTAGCAGCACTTAGATATCGGGACACAGCACAGGTCTAAAAAGGGACAAGGGAATTTAAACCAGGATAGTTGGCAAGTATGAGGCAGCTGCTTTGGGCCCCACAACAATGACAGGGCCCAGGGAAGCTGCCCCTTTTGCCCTGCCTTAAAGATGGCCCTGACTGCGTGGCTTTAACCGACAATTGCGCGGTCGTGCAACGTTTTACCAAAACAAAATTGACACCCTTTTTCTCCCACAAATAGAGCTTTCTTTTGGTGGCATTTAATCACCTCTGCGTCATTTCTGATCACCGCTATAAACAAAAAAAAGCGACAATTTTGAAAAAAAAAACAATATTTCTTACTTTTTGCTATAATACATATAAAACAAAAATAAATAAATAAAAAAAACAAATGTATTCATCAGTTTAGGTCAATATATATATATATATATATATACTTCCTCATATTTTTGTTAAAAAAAATGCAATAAGAGTATATTGACTGGTTTGCGTAAAAGTTGCTGCGTTTACAAATGATGAGAATTCATTTATGCCGTTTTTATTTTTTATTTTTATTTTACTGGTAATCTGTGATATTGCGGCGGACATTTTTGACACTTTTTTGGGACATTGGCATGTATACAGCGATTGGTGCTATGAAAATGCACTGATTACTGTGTAAATGTCATTGGCAGGGAAGGGGTTAACCTGGAGGGAGCAATCAAGGGGTTAACTGTGTTCCCTATGTGTGTTCTAACTGTGTGGGGGCTGGGCTGGCAGGGTCATGACAGATCTAACTGATCCCGGTCACAGGGAACAGTAGATCACTGTCATGCCGCCTGTCCGAACGGGGAACCACCGTGTTTACATCGTTGGTTCCCCTTTCTGGCTCTGTAGTAGGCGATCGTGGGTCGCCGGCGGACATAGAGTCCAACCGACCCGAGGGCACACTCTCAGAGCGCACGGCGGGCGTGCTGCAGGCGGCGCGAATTGCCGCACAGGTATGGCGGTTCACGCAGGAGATCCACACTGCCGCCGTATATGTACAGGGGTCGGTCAGGAACCACTTAAAATAATCACATTTTGTTGACTTGCGGCCTGAAATGAAGATAGAAACCGTTTTTGTTGTAATTACTAGTGCAACTTATAACATCCAAGTGAAAGATAAAACACCAACATGTCAGAAAAAAAAAACATTAAAAAACAGAATCACTGAGTTGGAGAAAGGATCGCCCACCCTTATATCAGTATTTTGTAGGACCACCTTTTGCTTTAATTGCAGTTAAAGCCGTTAGTCTGTTGGGATGTCTCTACTAACTTCGCACAGCTAGACTTTGCAATATTTGCCCATTCTTCTTTGTAGAACTGCTCAAGTTCAGTTAAAGGGTAACTCCACTTTCGTAGGGGGAAAAAATAGCAAATAAAGAAAAAATAATATAGTGTATACAATTGCGATACAAGTCATATTGTAATTGAATGTTATTAAAAATGACCTTTCCTTTTCAATCTGCAGCCTAAGATACAAATCAAATATCAGGCATCTCCAGCAACAAATGATTAATTGTTGGTGATATATTTCCAATAGGAAATCATGTCTAAATAGATGCAGGCCCAGCAGCTTTCCTCATTAGAGCCCTGCAGGTGCACAACTGATTGATAATTATGAAACCACTCCCATTAGACTCACTTTCCCACATGGACACAGACAAACACAGAGGGATTTCTTCAGAATAACAAAAGGTAGGAATCTGCATCAAAGTTTGTTATAATCCTTGCAATGTTTTTTCTCTTTACTGCATAAATGTCACTGGCAGGAAAGGGGTTAACCTGCAGGGGGAAATCAAGGGGTTAAATGTGTTCCCTCACTGTGTTCTAACTGTGTGGGGGATGGGCTGGCAGGGACATAACAGATCTAACTGATCCCGATTACAGGGATCAGTAGATCTCTGTTATGTCCCCTGACAGAACGGGGATCCACCATGTTTACATAGGCAGTTCCCCGTTCTGCCTTTCTTTTAGGCGATGGCTGGTCACCGGTGGACATCGAGTCTGCCCCACCCGCGGGCATGCGCACGCAGCGTGCGGCCAGTGCGAGACAGTGCCACCACCGGCCGTGAGGGCGCGCAGGGAGCGCACAAAGGGGCGGATATCATTTGAAGGGGCCCGGCAAAGCAGGTCCGTGCTGTAGCTGTCAATCAGCTATAGCACGGATCTGAAGTGGTTAATGACTGCTTCCACCACTTTTCCAGGCCTTTTCTGGAACTTTTTGCCTACTAATTTAAAATAGTATTTTTTGCTAGAAAAACCCCCAAACATTATATATATATATATATATATATATATATATATATATATATATATATATATATATATATATATATTTTTT
>BLSH010430713.1:55836-72169 GCA_018402905.1 Glandirana rugosa
AAGTACAGAAGAAGTATTTACGAACTGGACTTTAAGGTGTTTTATGGTTAACTTATGTTCTTATTTCACGTAGTATTTAGGGGTGTACATAGTACTAATAAATAAGTGAAGTAGTCCTCATCTACGATGACTGTTCTACATATGTTTCTTAATCGAACTTTTTCATTAAATTGTAAATAATATTGATCACAACTCGCTTGGGCCTGACATTGCAAGCCCAGGCATGGCTTGAAAGCCCACAGGCACCGTGCCTGGGTCCGGGCCTGTAAAGTTTTTAGCAAGCCCAAGCCAGGCCCCAAGACGATAAAATGACGTGCACAACTCTAAGGGCAAACCAGTGAAACGCTTGTTGATTGGCTGCCCTGCAGCTTCTCAACACGTGCAGTAAAATAGCAGAACCCCGGACCGAACCCGAACGATTTTTGAAATGTCCGGGCCTGGGTCCGTGCCACGGACACCCGAAAGTTCGGTACGGACCCGAACGTTACAGTCCGGGTTCGCTCAACACTAGTTATAATAAATGTTAAATTACTTTTTCAAGCTAATTCTTTGTATACATCTTGTCAGTAGCATCTACTCCTGATGAAGTGAATAAATAATCATGATACATGTGGGGATTTATGATGCACTTTATTCTTGTATTCAATTGGTATTTTGTGGAATTTCAGGTCAAGCATTTATGAAGAAGACATGAAAACATGAAAACATGAATATAAATCATCTATAGTAAACTAGCTTGTTGTTCTTAAGAAGGCAGTTCAATGTAAAGAACTTTTATTGTTTTATATTGTTTCATAAAAATGTTGCACCCCCTAGTGTAGTACTAGTGTGAGTTCAGGAAAATTTATGTTTTGGCTCGTTGTAAAATGAGTCTTTGAATCTGGGTCAAAAGTTTACTGCAGTTCAGGGCTGGGTGACTTATACAGGCAGGTCTCTTGTGCTTTCCCCTGGTTCTGGAAGATTGGAGTAATTCCTGGAAACTGGAAGGTGGAGACCAGGAGGGTTGGTCTGCATACTTAGGGGAGTTTAGCCAATTGCCAGGCGGTGGACCTGGCATGGTGGCCAAGCCAGCCCTTCAATAGTGATAGGTCATGCCAGCAAGGAGTTGGGTGGAAGATGGAGTGCGGAGGGGACTGTTCCTGGCCCTGGAGGAGAACCCCTGTGGGGGGGGGGCTCAGCCCTGGGCTGGCCTGGGAGGATTATAACAACATGACTGTTTGAAAGGAGTCTTACCTAAGAGGCAGCAAGAGCAAGGAGGAGAGTGGGAGTACATCAGCACTTTTAGGAACCTATAAGGAGAAAGACTGCTACATGTAGCAAAACTTTCTGCAAGATAGCGTTGAGAGTTCCTAGTCCTTAAAGTGTTTATTAATCGGAAAAAAAAAAAAAGATCCTGTTCTATTAAAGCATGTTATACAGCACAGTGCTTGTGCTGTGTCATTTGGCCCCCCTGTAACACTTGAAATACCTGGCTGATCTTGCCTGGTTCTGCCCTCCACTTTGTGAACTGACCACGGTTATTCGTGGCTGCTGAGCTCTGACACCATGGTCAGTTTACATGCCTCCATCATCCGCTCTCTCCTCTGTCCTCCTCTGTGCTCTCCTCCGACCTCTACCCCCTCCCCTTCCCTGCCTGTCAGCTCTGTGTTCGTGCCCACCCCCCTCCCCTCCTGCCCCTGAAATTTCTGTTAAATTTTTAACAGTATCCTCTCTGTTTATTAATGTAACCTGCTCCTGTGTCTGTGCCTTATAAAAAAATGCAGCTATATACCTGTTTTCATGCTCACGTGACCCTCCACCTCTCTCCTCTCTCGGCCTGGCAGCGGGTGGGGCCGCCTCTCTCCTCCTCCCCTCCTGACATCAGCGGGGGAATCCTTGGCCCCACCCACTGCAGCTGTCAGGCCGAGAGAGGAGAGAGGAGGCAGTTCACGTAAGCGCCAATCGGCGCTCTGAAAACAGGTATGCGGCTGCATTTTTTATAGGGCACAGACACAGGAGAAGATTACATGAATAAACAGAGAGGATACTATAAATTTTACTTAGTGGATTAACAACCACTTTAAGGGGCTTTTGCTTTTTTTTGTTTGCTTTTGAGTTCAGGAAGAAAGACAGTCCTGGAACATGTACATAGGGAGGAAGTTGTCCCTGGTTTTATTGCTATCAAGTTGGGCATCTCTTAATTCCTATACCCCATCCAAGTTATTACCACCTAATAAAACATAAAAAAACAAACTCAAAAACTGTTCATTGTGTCTGGAGAAAGTGTGGAGAATACTTGTTGCCTGGCTGTGCAGGAGTGGGGCACACAATCACCAAAAGCTTCTTCGGGGGTGAGCGCTACAAAAGAAAAATATATTCATTTAATTTGCCCATCATCACTGTATGACTTAACCCTAACAGAGAAAGTGGTGTCACCCTTCTGGTTGCGCTGTATGATAGGGATGTATAAATTCAGAAGTAACTGAAAAGAATTACAAGTATGCCATTGATGGAGTTGCAACTGGAAGAAAGTGGCACAATTGGCAGGCTTACTATAAGTAGTGGAAAAGCCCTTAGTCTTCCTAAACGTGTATTATAATTGGCAATTTTTAGCAGTCTTCTGGTCCCATGGGGTCCTCATCCTTTTTCCTCTGGCAGTGGGTGGTCCTCAATTCTGCAAAGAACGGTGTGCTCATCATGAACAGTATCTCACAAAAGTGAGTACACCCCTCACATTTTTGTAAATATTTTATTCTATCTTTTCATGTGACAACACTGAAGAAATGACACTTTGCTAAAATGTAAAGTAACGAGAGATTATAAACCCTATAGTTCAGAGAGGTTTGCCCACATCCCTAAAATGCATGTTTAGGTATAGGGAAACCCCAATGGGACTTTAAAGGGAAACCAACTCCATAAGAATGAAGCAAAAGATAAGATTCAACATTTATTATATCATTTTAAAAAAAGCCCAAACATGGGACTCGAGAAAAAGACATGGACAATAAGAATTGAAATTGGACAAGTGTAATACATTACATTGCAGATATATGAATGAATTTAAACATGTGGATGTGACAGTATAGATATGTGGGAATCATGTTTGGGCTTTTTTTTTTAATTTTTAAATGATATAATAAATGTTGAATTTTATCTTTTGCTTCATTCTTGTGGAGTTGATTTCCCTTTAAAGTCCCAATGGGGGTTCCCTATACCCAAACATGTAAAGTAGTGAGTGTACAGCTTGTATAGCTGCAAATTTGCTGCCCCCTCAAAATAACTCAACACACAGCCATGAATGTCTAAACCGCTGGCAACAAAAGTGAGTACACCCCCAAGTGAAAATGTCCACATTGGGCCCAAAGTGTTAATATTTTGTGTGGCCACCATTATTTTCCAGCACTGCCTTAACCCTCTTGTGCATGGAGTTCACCAGAGCTTCACAGGTTGCCACTGGGGTCCTCTTCCACTCCTCTTTGACAACATCACGGAGCTGGTGGATGTTAGAGACCTTGCGCTCCTCCACCTTCCGTTTGAGGATGCCCCACAGATGCTCAATAGGGTTTAGGTGTGGAGACATGCTTGGCCAGTCCATCACCTTTACACTCAGCATCTTTAGCAAGGTGGTGGTCGTCTTGGAGGTGTGTTTGGGGTCGTTTTCATGTTGGAATACTGCCCTGCGGTCCAGTCTCCAAAGGGAGGGGATCATGCTCTCCTTCAGTATGTCGCAGTACATGTTGGCATTCATGGTTCCCTCAATGAACTGTAGCTTCCCGGTGTCAGCAGCACTCATGCAGCCCCAGACCATGACACTCCCACCACCATGCTTGACTGTAGGCAAGACACACTTGTCTTTGTGCTCCTCACCTGGTTGCTGCCACACACGCTTGACACATCTGAACCAAATAGGTTTATCTTGGTCTCATCAGACCACAGGACATGGTTCCAGTAATAAATGTCCTTAGTCTGCTTGTCTTCAGCAAACTGTTTGCAGGCTTTCTTGTACTTCATCTTTAAAGAAGGCTTCCTTCTGGGATGACAGCCATGCAGACGGAAGGCGGCCCGTGTATTAAGGGCGCACGGGCGCTGTCTCCCCATCCCTGCCGCCACCCTCCTATCCATGC
Source organism: Glandirana rugosa (assembly GCA_018402905.1). Taxonomy (NCBI): domain Eukaryota; kingdom Metazoa; phylum Chordata; class Amphibia; order Anura; family Ranidae; genus Glandirana; species Glandirana rugosa. The sequence continues at coordinate 59,940 of BLSH010430713.1, forward strand.
GCCCAGCCCCTTTCAGGATGCCGGACACATGGATTCCTGTGGCGAGGCGGGAGGGTGGTATTTTTTGAAGCACCTGATCAGAGCCTGAGGCTCTCTTAGGCTTCAAAAAAGGGTGGGCCCCGATCCCACCCAACTGTGTGACCATAGCAAACTAATTTTCACTATTTTCACACTGCAGAGCCTCCCCGCCAATCAGGAGACAGGTCAGTGAGACCTGTTTCCCGATTGGCCAAAGCGACAGTCAATCCTATTGGATGCCCAGCGCTTTGGAAGAGGAGACACACGCCTGGAGCCGGAGCCACGCTGCATGCCCGCACTCCAGAGGAGAAGAGAGGAGCACACACAGCAGCCTGAACCGGTAAGTAACCTCCTGCGGGTGGGGGGAAGGGGGCTAGCAGCTCTCAGTGCCTCGAGCCCCCCGGCTGCCCCTGGTGGGGGGGTGCATGCCCACCAGCTGCCATTGACCCTCTCTCTCTTCGGTAAAGCTTAGCAGGCCGCCAGTCCCAGGGGAGGTCTTCGCTGGTTTCCCTCTTCTCTATAACTGCTGCTCCTCTTTTCTCTTCTTAGTCCCGCAGCTTATTCCTCGTCCACCAGACCTCCTCGGCCTCCACCTTGCTCTGGTCCCCTTCCCCCTCTATTCTGGGAGGCAGAGGGGGTTGTGTATTTCCCCATACTTGGAAGTGCCACATACTTATATTGCCTATGTTCCTGCTGTGGTCTGCAGGAATGTTGTGAAACAGAGGGCTATAGGAAGAAATAATATTGCCACTTCTCACTATAATGCTAGATTTTCTCCAATGGTCATTTGTTCCCCAACAGACCACTGAGCAAATGAAGAAGGCTTGGGAGACCAGCCTGTAGGCTTCTTTGCATGACTTTGGACAATTTACAGGTATCCAGTCTCTATGGAACTATAAGTCCCAGCATCTTTTTCCATTGTGCTCACTGGGTTAGCACAAGTGGACTCGTGCTTCACTCTGATGGGGGAACCAAACTTCACTTTGCAGGATGGTGGCAACAGTGTGCAAAGGGCATGGCAGAGACTTGTCTTCCTAAGATTTGCCCTGGTTTGGGAAATGTACCCTTGGGGATCGCTCTGGGTTTCAGTTTTATGAGGTTGTAGAGTGAGAGTTAGTTCTTCTGCATACTAGTAAAAGTTATTGCACTTATCGTTTTTCAATAGCTGGTTTTACATGAAAACTTTGCATGATCTGAAGGTAAATCTACAGGTCTGTGGTCCTGTGATGAGGAGCTATATGTATAGGTGTGAGCTCAGAGAGTTTGTGGAAGTGATGGGGTAAGAAAGGAGGAAGGCTTCCAGTTGCTACTAAGAAGCAGAAAGACTGTTTTAGTCAGAATAAACTGGGAAATACTTTGACATGTGAGCTGTTAGGCCGAGCTAAATACCCGGATCTGTGATGCTATATACCCTGATCTGTGAGGCTGAGCTGTATACCCTGATCTGTAATGCTGAGCTATATAACCTGATCTATTAGGCTGAGCTATATACCCTGATCTGTAATGCTAAATACCCTGTCCTGTGAGGCTGAGCTATATACTCCTGACACTAGGGGTGGAAGCAAGTGGAATACAGGGGATGGAGTGGGTGGATTCTATAAGGGGTGGGGCTTATGAGAGGTGGGGGGTTAAAAAGGAAGGGTGGGATCTGGTGCCCCCCATCCTAAAACTTCACCAGCTGCTACTGCATGCAGACCAATTTGATGCAGTGTGCGGCATATGGTCTGAGTACTGACAGGCTGACCCCCCACCCCTTCAACCTCTGCAGTAATGCTGGCAGCACTCATACGTCTATTTCCCAAAGACAACCTCTGGATATGACTCTGAGCATGTGCACTCAACCTCTTTGGTTGACCATAGCGAGGCCTGTTCTGAGTGGAACCGGTCCTGTTAAACCGCTGTATGGTCTTGGCCACCGTGCTGCAGCTCAGTTTCAGGGTCTTGGCAATCTTCTTTATGTAGAGCAACAATTCTTTTTTCAGATCCTCAGAGAGTTCTTTGCCATGAGGTGCCATGTTGAACTTCCAGTGACCAGTATGAGTGAGTGAGAGCGATAACACCAAATTTAACACACCTGCTCCCCATTCACACCTAAGACCTTGTAACACTAACGAGTCACATGACACCGGGGAGGAAAAATGGCTAATTGGGCCCAATATGGACATTTTCACTTAGGGGTGTACTCACTTTTGTTGCCAGCGGTTTAAGCATTAAAGCATTTGAGGGGACAGCAAATTTACACTGTTATACAAGCTGTACACTCACTACTTTACATTGTAGCAAAGTGTGATTTCTTCAGTGTTGTCACATGAAAAGATAAAATAATATCTTTACAAACATGTGAGGGGTGTACTCACTTTTGCGAGATACTGTAGCTCTCTGCAGAATTCTCCTGTAAGAAGGCCATTGTGATTACCACTCATTGGAACTTTTGAAAATTAGTATTACTGAGAGCAAAGTGGTCGGTGGGACTAACCATGAAGCACTGTGTTAAATGGTGGCCTAACAGTGGGAAGGGCTTAAAGGATAAGTTCAGAGTCTATAGTAAAATACAAATTAATATTAAAAAGTACTGTTGTTTAAGCTACAACAGTTAACTAAAACATGGTCAACATACTTAGAACATTTCTGATTGCAAAGAAAGGGAGGATTCTCAGTGGCTGTGAGTAGTAGTGGTGAAAGATTGAATGCGTCATAGTTCAAAAAGGCGGTGGTTGAAGTTAGCGTGCAAAAAAATAGCGATACAAAGAGTGATACAAGGAGTTCTGTGACTGAGCAAGGTGGAGATCCTGACATTGCCCCCCTCCTCCCCATATATAACACACTGAAAAAAATACAGTGTTTTCTGTGATTGGTGGTGGTGCCAAGTGAGTGACACCTGTGGTCAGTGTGTAGAGCAGGGATCCTCAAACTACGGCCCTCCAGCTGTTGCAGAACTACACATCCCATGAGGCATTGTAAAACTCTGACATTCAAAGGCATGACTAGGCATGATGGGAATCGTAGTTCCTGAACAACTGGAGGGCCATAGTTTGAGGAACCCTGGTGTAGAGGGTCAGTCACTGAGGACAGGACCCACAGAAACCGTGACTGTCCCTGTAGTAGCATCGATTAGGACCAATGTAAGTATGCAATACTGACAATTCCTGGAGTACAACTTTAACCAGTTGCCGACCGCCCGCCGTGGCTGGACGGCGGCAACTTGGCTCATTAACGCAAACCGCCGTCACCTGACGGCCCCTGCGAGATCGCGCACTGTGGGCACGTGCGTGACGCTGGAGGCGAGCGCGCTCACTGCGTTCCGGGGGGCCAGTGAGTGGGTAGGGCGGACTCGATGTCCGCCGGTTACCCGCAATCACCCCCCCCGGAGTGACAGAGCGTGTATGTAAACACAGATCTACGTTCTGACAGAGGGGGAAGGGATGTAATCACAGGCTTCCTGCATATGGAAGCCGCGATCACTCCCCTCCCCCAGCCCCCATACAGTTAGAACACGCTGAGGGAATACAGTTAACCCCTAAGAGTGCCCCCTGCAGGTTAACTCCTTCACTGCCAGTGACATTTACACAGTAATCAATGCATTTTCATAGCACTGATCGCTGTATAAATGCCAATGGTCCCAAAACAGTGTCAAAATGGTCCGACATGTCCGCTGCAATATCGCAGTCCCGATAAAAATCAGAGATCGCCGCCATTACTAGTAAAAAAATAAAAACCCCATAAATGAATTCTCATCATTCGTAAACGCAGCAACTTTTGCGCAAGCCAATCAATAAACTCTATTTGCGATTTTTTTTACCAAAAATATGAGGAAGTATATAAATCGGCCAAAACCGATGAAAAAAAAATTTTTTTATAATTTTTTTTGGCTATGTATTATAGCAAAAAGTAAGAAATTTTGGGGTGGGTTTTTTTTTTTTGCAAACTTGTCGTTCTTCTTTTGTTTATAGTGGCGATCAGAAATGACGCAAAGATGATCAAATACCACCAAAAGAAAGCTCTATTTGTGGATAAAAAAGGGCGCAAGTTTCGTTTGGGTGCAACGTCGCACGAACGTGCATTTGTCAGTTAAAGCGATGCAGTACCGAATCGCAAAAAGTGTTCTGGTCCTGAAGTGGGAAAAACAGAGGAAATGCAAGAGAAGTATTCCTAAATCATTCATAAAACACCAGGCACCAAAATGAGTCTACAGAACTGCTGGACAAAATATAGGCGGCTGGTGCTGTGCTAACGCTTGTCCACTCCTGGCTCCCTCTGCTGTAACTTTGTAAAAGGCGCCAAGCAGCGGCATTACATCACCACACCCACAAGGCCATCCCAGGAACCTGGCGGCTTTGGAACTGCCTATGCCTTATTTTTTACGGGGGACTGCTGTCCATAATGGACATTTACAAACAGTCTGTAAATTGCCCCAAATTTACAAACTGTCCATAAATGTATGGACAGTTGGCAGCCCTGAACGACACCAAAATGAGTTGGAAGGTGGAGAAGATTTCAGCCAGTTTGTGAATGGTTGCAATTTGAAGGTGGAAACCCTGTAGCAGTGTTTTTTTAGCCACATTTCTGCAGATTTTATTCAGTACTTTAGGTATGTTCAGAACTTCATTTCAGAAATACTAAACATGGGTGTATACTAAGATTTCAGTTTTCAAATGACAGCACTAATCCCAAAAGCTTTTCTTGAAAAATGAGTGCAAATAAGAAAAAAAAACAATACTCAACTGTGCATTCACAAAAGGCATTAAAAGCGGAAGTAAAGCTTCTTAAAAAAAAAAAAAAAAAAATTACCCTGCAAGGCTTTTTTTTTTAAATTGGCTGAACCAAATTGACTTCAACCTGACTAGCTATGTAACTATGTAAGGTAATATAATGGGTTAGTATCGGTACTAGCACATCATGAAATACTTAAAACGAAACCTCTCCAACGGCATGTTGTCCCTGCTGACAGGGCTTCCATCTTCAGCAGGTCTTCCGGGTTCACGGGCTCCGGCTGTCTGATTGGCCAAGCCGCAATGACGTCTCTCCCACACATGCTCATGGGAGCCTTGGGCACGGCACAGAGCTCTGAAGAAACGGCGCAGGAATGCCATCCCTTTAAAGCCCATGCTTTGGTGACATCTGCTGCTCCTGCTTGCTGGAATATCTCTGAAACAGTGCATGTTTAGGAGATATTAATTTCTCCTACAGGTAAGATGTATTATTTTATAGCTTACCAGTAGGTACAAATGTCACAGAAGACTTTACTACCACTCCGTCTTTCCTTTTATAATATACCAAGAATCTGGACAGCCTGTCCTCCGGTTGAAAGGTTGCTGATTTCTGAGGAGGGAAGGGAACACAGTGTTGATGGCAACACAACGTTGGTTGTAACAAACTGTATGGTCATTGTGTAATATGCGGTACAATTACGCGTCTATTTATAAATGTTTTCAAGCACGATTCAAACTTTAACCCAAGATTCACACGTTTTCCCAAAGAAACACATTTGGACATGTGGGAGTCTTGGGTGAAACTTGCATGACAGCTTGTATAAATAGACCAATTAAAAGAGAAGTATGGCCAAAGCTTTTTTTGGCCATACTTCTCTTCTAGGTCACAGGAGTGCACTTATTTCTGCACTCCTGTCACCCAGATTGAGCCAACAGCACTGTCAGCTGACGTGACAGAGCTGGTCCAGGCTCTGAAAGGGTCCCAACTTTAACCAGTTGCCAACCGCCCACCGTGGCTTGATGGTGGCAACATGGTTCGTTATCGTGAAACGCCGTCACCTGACGGTGGATGCGACAACGAGTATTGTGAGCGCACGCAGGTACGGCGGACACGGTTTTCCGCCGGTTACCCATGATCACCCCCCAGAGTGACAGAACGGAGGTCCGTGTATGTAAAGACGGATCTCCGTTCTAAAAGAGGAGGAAGGGATGTGATCACAGGCTCCCTGTATACGGGAGCCATGATCACTCCCCTCCCCCTGCCAGCCCAGCCCCCATACAGTTAGAACACACTGAGGGAACAGAGTTAACCCTTAGAGCGCCCCCTCTAAAAACCCCATAAATTAATTCTCATCATTCGTAAACGCGGCAACTTTTGCGCAAACCAATCATTAAACGCCGATTGCGATTTTTTTTATCACAAATATGAGGAAGAATATAAATCGGCCAAAACCGATGAAAAAAAATGTAAATTTGTATTTTTTTTTTGGATTGGTATTTTAGCAAAAAGTAAGAAATTTGGGTTTTTTTGCAAAATTGTCGCTCTTCTTTTGTTTATAGCGGTGATCAGAAATGATGCAGCGATGATCAAATACCACCAAAAGAAATCTCTATTTGTGGGAAAAAAAGGACGCAAATTTCGTTTGGGTACAAAGTCGCACGACCACGCAATTGTCAGTTAAAGCGACGCAGTGCCGAATCGCAAAAAGTGCTCTGGTCCTAAAGTGTGAAATCCTTCCGGGGCTGAAGTGGTTAAAGGGTTCTTTACTCATTAAAAAAAATAATAATAATAATCAAGAAATTCAATAAGGGCATAAAGTAAAGGGAAAAAAAGTATTTGATCCCCTGCTCATTTTATACATTTGCCCACTGACAAAAAAATGATCAGTCTATAATTTTAATGGTCGATTTATTTAACAGCGAGAGACAGAATAACAACAAAAATATCCAGAAAAACACATTTCAAAAAAGTTATAAATTGATTTGCATTTTAATGAGTGAAATAAGAATTTGATCTCCTATCAATCAGCAAGATTTCTGGCTCCCAGGTGTCTTCTATACAGCTAACGAGCTGAGATTAGGAGCACTCTGTTAAAGGGAGTGCTCCTAATCTCAGCTGGTTAACTGTATAAAAAACACCTGTCCACAAAATCAGTCAATCAGATTCCAATCTCTCCATCATGGCCAAGACCAAAGAGCTGTCCAAGGATGTCAGGGAGAAGATTGTAGACCTACACAAGGCTGGGATGGACTACAAGACCATCGTCAAGCAGCTTGGTGAGAGGATGACAACAGTTGGAGCGATTATTCGCAAATGGAAGAAACACAAAATAACTGTCAATCTCCCTCAAGGTCCCCCTGCTCAAGAAAGCACATGTACAGGCCCATCTGAAGTTTTGCTAATGAATTGGGTGAAAGTGTTGTGGTCAAGTGAGACCAAAATTGAGATCTTTGGCATCAACTCAACTCGATGCGTTTGGAGGAAGAATGCTGCCTATGACCCCAAGAACACCATCCCCATCGTCAAACATGGAGGTGGAAACATTATGCTTTGGGGTGCTATTCTGCTAAGCAGACAGGACAACTTCACCGCATGAAAGGGACAATGGATGAGGCCATGTACTGTCAAACCTTGGGTGCGAACCTCCTTCCCTCAGCCAGGGCATTGAAAATGGGTCGTGGATGGGTATTCCAGCATGACAATGACCCAAAACACACAGCCAAGGCAACAAAGTGGCTCAAGAAGAAGACAAAAAATAAATATCCTGGCACAAAGTGTGAGCTGAATCAAGGAGTATTATATACTGTATAAAACGGTTAACAAATAGTCCAAGATTAGTCCATGAATCCATAAATAGTATATACATTATGTATATGTGTCCATGTAAAATAGGAGATAGGAGGCAGCAGCTATCCTCAGAGTACAGCCAGCTCTGCATCAAAGACGAAAAAAAGGGAAGAGAAGGGAAGCACTACCTAAGTGTAGAGGTTAAAAATTCATATATTAGCACAAGGATTAAGAATCCCTTACAAAATTATGTAATATAAAATGCTTGTCAAAGGTAGGGAAGGCAGGGGGCCATGCCTCAGCATCCTCCGGATTCAGCACTGTCCACGGGGTCTGTAGGAATGAATTCAAAGTCCTCATAGCGTCCTGTGGCCACCAGGAAACAAACCAGGAAGTAAACCAGCATGGAACACGGGTGGAAATTACATCAATGGACAAGAGACGGCCAGGCTTGGCTAGTAAGAGATCAACCTGGGGGATCCGGCTACACGCTTTGGAGCTCCGGTGTGGCCTAGCCAGTCTCCAGACCTTAATCCCATAGAAAATACGTGGAGGGAGCTGAAGGTTCAAGTTACCAAATGTCAGCCTCGAAATCTTAAAGAGAAACTGCAATCTGCTCACATAATTTGTAAAAAAAACATCTTTGCCATTCTAAAGCTTCCCTCCAACCACTTTGCATATTATCTTATATATGCTGTGATTCTGTACTTGCCAAATATGCTGCAGAAATCTCTTCCACTGAGTTGGCTGCATCCATTTTAACTATGGGCAACTGAAGCTGCTGCCTGTTCACTTCCTGGATTTACACAGAGGCACACCTCCAGCTCTGCAGCTTTCATTGGCCCTCTTATGACTCATCTTCCCTCCCTTCCTGGCAAACTCTCACAAGAGTGAGAGAGCTGTGCATGATGTCATGAGCCTAGGTTAATGACCAGACAAGAAACAGGAAGCAGGCTGTATAAGGTATTTACTGGCAGAAAAAAAATGTTTTACTATCCAAAGTTAAAACAACACGTGCAGAAGATTTAATAGATGGAAAGATTTTTAAAAAATGACTGAAGTTCCGCTTTAATGACTTGGAGAGGATCTACAACGAGGAGGAGGACAAAATCCCCCCTGAGATGTGTACAAACCTGGTGGCCAACTACAAGAAACATCTGAGCTCTGTGATTGCCAACAAGGGTTTCTCCACCAAGTAATAAGTCATGTTTTGCGAAGGGGTCAAATACTTATTTCATTCATTAAAATGCAAATCACTTTATAACTTTTTTGAAGTGTGTTTTTCTGGATATTTTTGTTGTTATTTTGTCTCTCACTGTTAAAATAAACCGGCCATTAAAATTAGAGTGATCATTTTTTTGTCAGTGGGCAGATGTACAAAATCAACAGGGGATTGAATACTTTTTTTCCCTCACTGTAGTTCTACAATTGGTATGCTTATGAATCATTTTACTGCAAAACACTCAAGAAGTAAATAAAAAAAGTGAAACCACCATTAAAAATATACAAGGTTTATTTCCAACTTTATTACAAATTGTGATTATGATATCCTGTTGGCAATAAATCCTGAGGATATCCAGTGCAAAGTCTAAAGCCCCGTATACACGGTTCGACGATCGCATACAACAGGTCGTACTCACGACCGTTGTATGCGAAATCGATCGTTCGTATGCGCGATTTGAACAGTCGAACATACGATGGTCGTACAAGGGAGTTGTATGAGCAGACTAGAAAACTTGGTCATACCAACAAGCTCTCATACGACCGTTGTATCGTGTGTACAGAGCAGTTGGTACAACAAAGTTGTATTGTGCAAAACACGCATGCTCAGAAGTCAGGAATGGCTGGATGCTAATTACATGCACCTGAACGTTCTTTCCCCGGCCGTACGATCGTGTAGTGCAGTCAGTATGCTGCATACAACAGCCAACATATGATTCAACACGATCGTACGTGCGCTTGTCGAACCGCGTGTATGAGGCATTACACAGTCATTTGCGAGTGAAAATGAGCACAAGGTGCCGAAATAGGAGGTCTCTCTGAGAACTTCTTTATTTGTCTCTTTGTAGAGCGCCAGCTTGCAGATTTCACAAGTAGACTTCATGGGAACAAATCAAGGTGGAGTGACAGAATGCTGATTGGTTAAACAGTCTGAAAGCGGAAAAAAATGCTGCAATCGTACTTTGCATGAACACAAATGATAAATGCAATACAAAATTATAAAAGTATTCAGCCTTAAGAGCCCTGTCTCATAGACTGAGAAGGGAAAGGTGAAGGGCAATCATTGCACACAGTATTACAAAGCAAAAATCACAGCCTATAAATGTAATGATTAACTATAGCTGTCCCCATGTGTATATACAGTGCGTGTGCATATATTTTATAGTGTATATATATATATATATATATATAAAATGCGGGTAAAATAAATATTGAACACGTCACCATTTTTCTAGGTAAATATATTTCTAAGCTCTGGTTCACACCAGTGCGGCTTTGAAATCTCGCTACTTCAGCGTAATTTCAAAGACACAGATCAGTGCGATTTGCACCTCCAATTTCATTGTAGCTTCATTTAAAGTGGTTGTCAACTCGTGACAACCACTTTAACCTACAGGTAAGCCTATAATAAGGCTTACCTGTAGGTGCCCTGCATATCTTCCAAACCTGCACGGTTCAGGAGATATACAGTGTATTAGATGTGCCAACGTCATTTCGCCACATGCGCAGCGAAGAAACGGCCTCCGTGCCGTTTCTTCACCGAGATCGTGCCGTGACTGGCGGGAGTGACGTCACGCAACTCTGGCCAGTCACAGAGCCGGAGTCCTGGTCCCGGAAGGAAGAGGGACTGAAGATGGACGCGGCCTGCACAGGGACATCGCTGGACACCGCAGGCTTCATTTGCAGGTAAGTGACACATAATGGGCTACTATGCGATGCATAGTAGCCCATTATGCTTCTACTTTACCGGGGAATATGGAGGAAGTAAACCCCACTCCTCTGACCCCACAGGACAACCTCCTGCCCAAATAAAAGGAGGGGTTCCCCCATACCCCAGCGATCCTTTTTTGTCCTCACTCTAGAACAGCTCTCCTGCTATTGAAAGAATGGAAAAAGAGAAAATAAGGAAGACCCCTACCTGGAGGACTCTTGGTCAGCAGTAAATCCTCTGTTGATCTGTGATTCCTAGGCAGATGCATGCAGCCTAAATGGTACAATTGGCGGTCCATGATGAGCGGCAGCATGGCTCCCCCTCTGCTTGGGTGGTGGTATGTCATTCTGCCTGATTTTACCTTGTGCTCTGTAATGCATCTTGCTTCATTCAGTGAGGTTTCTCTAAATCCCCATATGGTAGCTGGAATGTCTTTGAGTTCCACAGCAGCTTGCGGTGGAATGGAGGCACCTGCCTGGCTGCATGTTGGCTATTGTAGTGGGGGACTGGTCGTGCACTGGGCAGTTCTTGTTCGGCTTTCCTTTAGGTTTACCAAAACCATGCAGTGTGAGATAAAACATAACCCACTTAATTTGTGTGCAATCAGGCAGGCCCTTGCACTGCATGGTGGAAGGTGGGTCTGGGAGAGATTGGAGAGTTGTGTAGTGTATGACCAGCCTACTTTTGAAGGGAGATCTGTACTAGCTATGGGTAAGCTGTGTAAATTGCAGAATATTACTGTGATCCTGCCTTTTGTTTTCTGTCTTGAACAAGCTTTTCTATCCTTGTACTGCTTCTGGCATACCTGAGTTTGTTTCAATAAGCACTTGGTGCTAATGTCCAGGACTCTGGTCTGGGAAGCTGATGATTCAGCCTCCCTTAGCTGTGGTTAACCCCTTTAGAGGATTATTGCCAAACAAGCTAATTCCTTTCCCATTACATTTCTTTTGAACTGCTTTATTAATCTGCAGGGCTATCATTTGAAGTAGATGGGTAACTTTTGATATATTAAGTTACCAAATGACTCTTGCTTAGTATCCTGTTTATCAGGGATTTGATTTTTTTTGACAGACATAAGTGAAGTCTAGAGGTCCTTGTGAATTAAGACTGTGTATGGTTACCTCCTTCTCTTCCTGGTAGCCAGTCTTTGCTAAGGAGGTAAAAGGTAAAAGTTTTCTTCAGGTGTATGAGAAATGAACTATGGGCTTTTACCATTTAGTCCCTCCAATTGGCAGGCATCAAGCACTACCTTAAAGTAGGGTTGCCACATCATCCCTTTAATCCAGGACACACATGAATTACACAGGTCCTGTGGCTGATTAAGGTGGTAATTAAACTCATTTGGTGCCTCATCTGCATTAAATTAGCCTCAGACCCTGTGCAATTCATATGTGTCCTGGATTAAAGGGATGATGTGGCAACCCTACCTTAAAGTGGTCCCGTGCCACTCATGCCTTGGCAGGCAAAGCCCTGTATGTGCAGTTATCAAGGCTTATTTGCTGAAACTAGTCTGCCATTTCTATTTTTGTGCTCACTGGTGTGGTCTATATGAATAACTCATCAGAGGATTATGGAGTTGCCGGCTGTTTTTCCTTATCTTCAAAGCCCTGTATGTATCTTGATGACACCTATAGGGTTGTCACATTCATTGAACATGTGGGCAGTACACTCTTGGGCTGCGTTTCCACTAGAGTTGCCACATCATCCCTTTAATCCAGGACACATATGAATTACACAGGTTCTGTGGCTGATTAAGGTGGTAATTAAACTCACTTGGTGCCTT
>BLSH010430713.1:74890-90432 GCA_018402905.1 Glandirana rugosa
TGTTAAGGAGATCACCCCCCCCCCCCATCCATTTGTCCTGTTTAACATTATGATTGAAAGTAAAAAGAAAACCCACATTTTTGGGTTGTCCCCAGAAAAGTAATAGATGGGAAATCTTCCAATGGGGACACTAGTTCTGGTGAGCTGGGGACCCCAAAAAATTCCTTTACTTTGCAGAGATATCCTCTCACTTCCTGTTTGGCTATGGGACAGAAAGTGAAGGAAAATCTCCGCAATGGGACAGAGGGCGGAAAAAAATATCTGACAGCGGTTATAACCCCCCTTACTCTATCCAAAATGGAAAAAAAAGTTGTGCCCATAGTTCTACTTTAATTATCACCTGATCTGTAATGTTCTGTTACCTTATTTTACCTTGTCACATTATACAGGATCTCACAAAAGTGAGTACACCCCTCACATTTTTGTAAATATTTTATTTTATCTTTTCATGTGACAACACTGAAGAAATGACACTTTGCTACAACGTAAAGTAGTGAGTGTACAGCTTGTATAACAGTGAGTACACCCCTAGGTGAAAATGTCTAAATTGGGCCCAAAGTGTCAATATTTTGTGTGGCCACCATTATTTTCCAGCACTGCCTTAACCCTCTTGGGCATGGAGTTCACCAGAGCTTCACAGGTTGCCACTGGAGTCCTCTTCCACTCCTCCATGATGACATCACGGAGTTGGTGGATGTTAGAGACCTTGCTCTCCTCCACCTTCCATTTGAGGATGCCCCACAAATGCTCAATAGGGTTTAGGTTTGAAGACATGCTTGGCCAGTCCATCGCCTTTACCCTCAGCTTCTTTAGCAAGGCAGAGGTCGTCTTGGAGGTGTGTTTTGGGTCGTTATCATGTTGGAATTCTGCTCTGCGGCCCAGTCTCTGAAGGGAGGGGATCATGCTGTGCTTCAGTATGTCAAAGTACATGTTGGCATTCATGGTTCCATCAATGAACTGTAGCTCCCCAGTGCCGGCAGCACTCATGCAGCCCCAGACCATGACACTCCCACCACCATGCTTAACTGTAGGCAAGATACAATTGTCTTTGCACTCCTTACCTGGTTGCCGCCACACATGCTTGACACCATCTGAACCAAATAAGTTTATCTTGGTCTCATCAGACCACAGGACATGGTTCCAGTAATCCATGTCCTTAGTCTGCTTGTTTTGAGCAAACTGCAGGCTTTCTTGTGCATCATCTTTAGAAGAGGCTTCCTTCTGGGACGACAGCCATGCAGACCAATTTGATGCAGTGTGCGGAGTATGGTCTGAGCACTGACAGGCTGATCCCCCCCACCCCTTCAACCTCTGCAGCAATGCTGGCAGAACTCATACCTCTATTTCCAGAAGACAACCTCTGGATATGACGCTGAGCATGTGCATTCAACTTCTTTGGTCGACCATGGCAAGGCCTGTTCTTAGTGGAACCTGTCCTGTTAAACCGCTGTATGGTCTTGGCCACAGTGCTGCAGCTCAGTTTCAGGGTCTTGCCAATTCTTTTTTCAGGATCCTCATAGAGTTCTTTGTCATGAGGTGCCATGTTGAACTTCCAGTGACCAGGATAACAGAGTGAGATTGATAACACAAAATTGAACACACCTGCTCCCCATTCACACCTGAGACCTTGTAACACTAATGAGTTACATGACACAGAAAATTGCTAATTGGGCCCAATTTGGACATTTTTCACTAAGGCCCCTTTCACACTGGGGCTGGCGGGCGGTAGCGGTAAATCCCCGCTAGTCTCAGCGGGGATTTAGCACTGTTATAGAGGCACTACGGCGCCACTATGCAGGCGGGTGCGGGGCACTTTTAACCCCCCCACAACGGGTTAAACAGGGGTTAAAAGTGCCGGCGCTCGGCGCTCTCGGAGCGGTGTACAGCCGCTACGGGAGCGCTGCCCATTCAATTTAATGGCAGGAGCGGTGGAGGAGCGGTGAATACACCGCTCCCCACATTCCTGAAAAATCATGCTTGCATGATTTTCTTAAGCGCTGCGCTAGCGCAACGCCTCAGTCTGAAAGCATCCATAGAGATGCATAAAAATAATATTTAGAGCGTTATTGCAGCGGTAATTTTAGCGCTTTACCGCTGTAATAACGCCCCAGTGTGAAAGGGGCCTTAGGGATGTGTTGAGTTATTTTGAGGGGACAGCAAATTTACACTGTTATGAGAGCTGTACACTCACTACTTTACATTGTAGCAAAGTGTCATTTCTTCAGTGTTGTCACATGAAAAGATAGAATAAAATATTTACAAAAATGTGAGGGGTGTACTCACTTTTGTGAGATGCTGTAGATTAGGGGCCAGGCGCATGGATTAGGGGGGCGGCACCCCTGCGCCCCTAATGGAGCGGCCACCACTGGGCTTACAGAAGTTTTTTTTTTATCTTCATGCATAGAATGCATGAAGGTAAAAACCTTGAGCCTTTAGCAGATTTAACTGAAGAACCTTATTAAATATACTGTACATCTGAACTTATTTTTCTTATTCCCCCTGCAAGGTCCCACCAATATCTGTTGATACTGCCAGGGAAGTCCATCTAATGCAGCTTCCTTTAAGGGTGTGGCAATGACGCTGCACTGCTCCTGAATTCAGAGCAGAGTTGCCACTCTCATGTAGGTAGAGCCTGCCTGCACTAGGAGGAATGAAAACATGTTGCAGGGGGCATGGCTGCTGGCATTGTCCCCAGCTTGTCATTAAACACCTGGCTACACCTAGTATTGCCCACTGCTTTGATGCTGTTTATGAAACCTTCCACTGTGAGCTGCAGTGCCTGGGAGGGGGAGCGTGTGAGACACAAATGGAGCAGGATTTTGGCTTAGTCAGGGAAGGTAAAGGAAGTTTATTGTTTCACGTAAGAGGCTTCGACCGTCATAGAGGAGCCTTTATAGGACTTTAATTTACCTCCTTTGTTGTTGCTGCCTCTTTTTCAGCTTCTGCCTGCATAAGTAAAAGAAATATTGAGAATGTCTAGAACTGAGCACTGCAAAACCCCCTACTGAGGGATGGATATTTACAGTGCAGGTGATGCTGAGGTCCATGTCTTAAAAGGGCCAAGCATCTTGATGCCATATTAGTGATTTTTAAGGTCTTGCACTGCTAGATTAGTGCACTTTGCTTGTGAATGGTATTTTAATTATTATTTTAATAAAAGAGCCATTTTGTGTTTTAATGATACAACACTATGTGGAGCTTTTATTTCATTTGAGTGAGAGACAGTAGATCAGGGATAAGTAATTAGCGGACCTCCAGATGTTGCTAAACTACAAGTCCCATCATGCCTCTGCCTCTGGGTGTCATGTTTGTGGCTGTCAGAGTCTTGCATTGCCTCATGGAACTTGTAGTTCTGCAACAGCTAGAGGTCCGCTAATTGCATATCCCTGCAGTAGATGAATAACCTAATAAGGAACAAAACATGTGAGGTGTAGAGCAAATAAGAAATTACTCAATAAAACAAATGTCCAAAGCAACTGAATACAAAGTTCATCAGTAGATATTTAAATTGCTTAATTATTAGCCCAAAGAAAAAATCAGCTAGTGCAGAAAATAATATATAATGGTCCCAAAGTAAAGGGTGGGTCATTTATATGGATACACCTTAATAAAATGGGAATGGTTGGTGATATTAACTTCCTGTTTGTGGCACATTAGTATATGTGAGGGGGGAAACTTTTCAATATGGGTGGTGACCATGGCGGCCATTTTGAAGTCGGCCATTTTGAATCCAACTTTTGTTTTTTCAATAGAAAGAGGGTCATGTGACACATCAAACTTATTGGGAATTTCACAAGAAAAACAATGGTGTGCTTGGTTTTAACATAACTTTATTCTTTCATGAGTTATTTACAAGTTTCTGACCACTTATAAAATGTGTTCAGTGTGCTGCCCATTGTGTTGGATTGTCAATGCAACCCTCTTCTCCCACTCTTCACACACTGATCGCAACACCGCAGGAGAAATGCTAGCACAGGCTTCCAGTATCCGTAGTTTCAGGTGCTGCACATCTCGTATCTTCACAGCATAGACAATTGCCTTCAGATGACCCCAAAGATAAAAGTCTAAGGGGGTCAGATCGGGAGACCTTGGGGGCCATACAACTGGCCCATGGCGACCAATCTACTTTCCAGGAAACTGTTCATCTAGGAATGCTCGGACCTGACACCCATAATGTGGTGGTGCACCATCTTGCTGGAAAAACTCAGGGAACGTGCCAGCTTCAGTGCATAAAGAGGGAAACACATCATCATGTAGCAATTTCGCATGTCCAGTTGAATGGCCCCCAAGGTCTCCCGATGCCTGATGAAGGGGCCCTGCGTGGCTCCAAAACGTTGCAGTTTGCTGTGATGTGATCTTCTCAATAAAAGAAAAATTTTGAACAAGGATCCATGGTGTGCTGACGAATATATACACTTGCATGACAAATAATCTCCAGGACCCAGCTGGATTTCGTTACAGCACCCTATTACGTGAGAGCCTTTATTGCCAGGAAGGAGTGCGATAGGAAAATTAATCAAGACTGCATTGACAATCCAACACAATGGGCAGCGCATTGAACACATTTTATAAGTGGTCAGAAATTTGTAAATAACTCATGAAAGAATGAAGTTACGTTAAAACCAAGCACACCATTGTTTTTCTTGTGAAATTCTCAATACGTTTGATGTGTCACATGACCCTCTTCCTATTGAAAAAACAAAAGTTGGATTCAAAATGGCCGACTTCAAAATGGCCGCCATGGTCACCACCCATCTTGAAAAGTTTCCCTCCTCACATATACTAATGTGCCACAAACAGGAAGTTAATATCACCAACCATTCCTATTTTATTAAGGTGTATCCATATAAATGGCCCACCCTGTATAATCCAAGATATTAAAAAAAGGAAAAAATAGTTCCAATGTTCCAGGTATAAATCCAATAAAAAGATATTCCACAAGGTTCCACCACCAGACACCGTGCTACACTTCTAGTGAGTATGCAATAGGTACTCTTACCAACTGAAATGGACCTGCTATCTCTAGCCAGGTCACATAAGCGGGCAGATGTCATCTTCTGCAAGGTATAAAAGCGCAAGTCATCTGTGGGTGTGGACTTTCAGGAATATGTGTACCGCCTTCGATCTCAGCCCATAGCCGTAGATATATAATCTTGACATCCCTTTACCCGCCGCTACATGACTCCGTCAAATTGGACTATCTGAAGCAGTACCTTTTGATGTTTTGTCATTTATCTTTGGGATGACTGGGTGGACTATCTTCCTATGTCAGAATTCTCTTATAATCATTTTTAACATGGCTCCACTTCTCCGAGTGCTTTTTTCCTAAACATCTAAACTCCAGTTTCTGCTGTTACCAACAGATTAACTACATTACAGGAGATTCAGGAGAAATTGATTGAAAGACTTTACAGATGTTTTTGTTTCATGTGGGCGACAAAGTTCGGTTATCTACCAAAAATGTGAAAGTTTTTATGCTCCATCTGCTAAATTGGGTGAAAAGTTTTGTGGGACCTTTCCAGATTGCTGCTCATATCAATCTGGTCACTTTTTTGAGGAAAAAAAACTTCCTGACAGTATAACAATTCACGCTGTTTTTCACATATCATTACGTAAACCATTTCATGAAAATCCTTTTTCTGGGAGAATTCATCTACCCCCTCCACCCGTTGAGGTAAGCGGTGAAGAACAATTTGTGGTTAAAAGAATTCTTGGTTCCAGCATCTTACGAAACGAATTTACAGTACCTTGCTCAATGGAAAGGATATGGACCAGAGAAAAAAATCTTGGGAACCCCAGGAGAATGTTTATGTTCCCAGAATAACTGAAGAATTCCACCAGATATTTCCCCACAAACCTGGCCCTACGACATTCAGGGGTCTAGCAACCCAGTGAATAAATCTAAGATAGAAAAATCACCAGTATCAGCGCTCTTGATGCAAAAAACTAATGTTAATAGTTAATACACATGCTGGTATGAAGCATATCAGAAAATAACAATGAATAAAAAATTCAGTGAATAAAAATCAAAATGTCTATGTAAAACAGATCAAAATGTCTTAGTAAAAAAAGGGAGATAGCTGCCGCTTTAAATATTGCAAATCATATCACACTGCACCTCACATATAATAAATGCAAGTATATAAACATATAAGGTGCAAGCAGCGCTAATGTTCACTAACAGTCCATATCAAACAGTCCAAATGAACAAGTTGGTGATTAGTGCATCCAAAAAGGACCAAAGCTGTACTCAGATCCTGACCGCCGCCACACGCGTGATAAGAATCGGGAGGAAGGTCCCCCCTATATGGGAAAACTCACCAGAGGCAAGCTATCAATAAGCATTCAGATCACACTGGTAACAATGTTCACTTCTCCTCCGCCTTCCACGGTTCTGTTCCCAGGTGTGTATATGACCACTGATCTTAATTGGTCAGGGGTGTACCTTCTCTTTACAGACTCTCCAACACAACTTGATCCAAATGCTCTGCTAACCTTGCCTCTCCCTGATTACAGTCACCTGGGTCTGATCACTGAACCCTGTCCATTCAGGGGGACATTCAGGGGTCGTCTTGGAAGGAGGGCAGTACTGTCAGGATTCAGGTCTGAACCTGGAACCTCTGGCTGGGTCTGGCTGTATCTCTTCTTGCTGTGCCAGCAATTCAAGTTCCTTTGGACAACCTTACTTTGTATCTTGCTTTTGGTGAACCTTGAACTCCTTGCTCCTGTCATGGACTTTCTATTTAAGCCAAACCTTTGCACTGCCTGATCTCCAGATTATTGTGCTCTTCTCCAGCCAATATCTTGCCCCTTTCACTCCTGTTGCATTCTCTACTACCACTCATTACCAACCTTTGACTTGTTGCTCAGTTACGCCTCAGCTTGATCCCATTCTGCAACCACATGATCCTGACCTTTGGCTTGTTTACTGACTACACTTCTGCTTGATCCCTACCTGATTCATCTGCTCTTAGACCCCAGCTTGCTCACCTCCTGGTGGGACAATCCTGAGGACCGTGACTCGTGAACATATCCTGCTGGTCGGTGTGAACCTCTCTACTCCCTATAACTACTGGTCTTTGAGCCTGACTCCTGATCATGACAGAATAATCTGGCCTAAACATGGAGGCCGCAATAGCAACTTCTGTGACTCCTTTCAGGCAGCAAGTTGGCCGTCTGCACACCCCATCTGTACCCATGTAAATGTCGATGCTTCTATGCATCAGTGCTTAGACGCACATGTGTGTATGATGTACTTTACCAAATGCACAAGTTTACATAAGTATAGGGGTGTATAGCCATTTAGCCATGAAAACATGTATATCCCACCTGTGGCTCCTAAGCCAAGGAAAAACATGTTTTCTACGCTAGGAATATTTCGTGCTTAACCACTTCCCGCCCGGCATATAGCAAAATGGTGGTTCCGTTATCCTGACTGGACATCAAATGACGTCTTTGAGGAAAACCCACGATCACGCACATCGCGGAGCTCGGTGGTGCGGTGTGTCAGTCTGTCACACCGCATTACCGATCTCAGTAAAGAGCTTCCATCGGAAAATCTTTTTACCACGTGATCAGCCGTGACTAATCACGGTTGGTCACAGTGTAAACAGGAAGAGCCGTGTATTGGCTTTTCCCCTACTTGCATTGGCAGACGCGAGTAGAGGAGAGCCACTCAGGACCAAAAGGGAATGCCCACCCAGGGACCACCAGGGAGAACATCAGGGAAGCCCACCCTAAACCCCCAGGTAAGGGGCACAATGCCCAACATGGATGGCACTCAGTGCCCATCTTGGATGCCACCCATAACCACCAGGGAATGCCTCTAAAAAAGTGCCATCTGTCATTGCCGCCTATCAGTGCCGCCTATGCGTGCCCATCAGGGCCACCTATCAGTACCCATCAGTGCTGCTTATCAGTAGGGATGAGCTCCCGGTTCGAGTCAAACGCGCGCGTGTGTGTGTGTGCGTGTGTGTGTGTGTATGTATGTTTGTTTTTCATTGCTATTGTCTGCTGAGATATTCTGCACTATGGAATCTCTGTTTCATGTGGACACTCTGAACAACCTGGACCGAGCTGCCAAGACCCGTAGGGGGCTGGGATAGGAGACATTCACATTCACACTATTGATCCTTAACAGAGGGGCCAGTGAGTGGGGTGTTTTGGAGGGGAGCACGATTGCATTACTACCCTATCTGCTCCACCTTCTCACCCCCTTCACATGTTTGAACTGCTTTTATCCCCTTCTTTTGGACTACCTGTCCCTTGTCATTGTCAGTGTGTGTTTTAAAAACAATTTCACTGCTCTGTTGTTGTAGATAAGATTTTTTTTTTTTGTTGATTCACTGCACTCCTTCTCTAATTAATATCAGCACACCATACATCGTTAGTAGCATAGTGTTATGCTACATTGTCATTGTACAGTTCACAATTAACCCATTATTTGGTTTATGTGGATAAGATGATTTATTGGTCTACTGCACTATTTTTTGAATATTTTTTTGAATAATATTACTATATTAGCTATTGTCATTAGCATACTATCCACACACCTACTTGAATTTATCAGTCACATTTGCACTTGCACGTTTCATCATATATAGCACACTACTTGACGTGGTGTCTTTAGAATATATACAGTCTAGGGTATACAGATATACATGCAGGGTATTGAGTGTACGCTGGGGTGTTCAGTGTAGTGCGGTGTTAAAATAAATACCCATGATGTCAGGAAAGCCTCAAAGGAGAGGCAGACCCTCCCCAGGCCACTAAAAGAGGGCAAGCAGCCTGTGTCTCCAGTGAAAAGTGGTGGTGGCGGGCGTGGTGCATCCTTTGCAGGCAGGTCACGCTTGTCCTTTTTTTTTTTTTCTGCCGTTGGACGTGCTATTGAGCCACAACATGCAGAAGAGTTGGTGGAGCGGATAACAAAGCCGTCCTCATCCTCTGTCACCCAGGCTCGTACAAGTTTACCTTCAGACGCATCTGGCAAAGTGGCCTATTCCACCGGATCCTTGTCCACAGTTACTCCTTCTGTAGCCCCACCATCATGCACGGAGAAGTCACCTGAGTTATTCGACCATAGTGTCGGTTACATGCTGATGGAGGATGCACAGCAGTTTGAAGGCTCCAATGTTGGTTCCCAGGTTGAGGAAGGGAGTAGCGTGAGCCTAGAGACAGGGGGTGCCGCAAAAGGATAAGAAACTAGCAGTCATGATCCTTCCCAGCTGCAGCATACTGCCAAGTTTGCTCCAGTTAAGAGGAGGGAGGGGATGATGAGGACACGGACTGTACTTGGGTGCCTGTGAGAAGAGAGGAGAAAAGTGAGGAGGCGGAGGCCCAACTCCAACAAGGCAGGATGTCTCCAGGGGCCAGCTTAACCACTTCAGCCCCGGAAGGATTTCACACTTTAGGACCAGAGCCCTTTTTGCGATTTGGCACTGCGTCGCTTTAACTGACAATTGCGCGGTCGTGCGACGTTGTACACAAACAAAATTTGCGTCCTTTTTTTCCCACATATAGAGCTTTCTTTTGGTGGTATTTCATCACCGCTGCGTCATTTCTGATCGCCGCTATAAACAAAAGAAGAGCGACAATTTTGCAAAAAAACCCAAATTTCTTACTTTTTGCTAAAATACAAATACAAAAAAACATTTTTTTTCATCAGTTTTGGCCGATTTATATTCTTCCTCATATTTGTGATAAAAAAAATCGCAATCAGCGTTTATGGATTGGTTTGCGCAAAAGTGGCCGCGTTTACGGACGATGAGAATTAATTTCTGGGGTTTTTATTTATTTATTTTTACTAGTAACGGCGGCGATCTGCGATTTTTAGCGGGACTGCGATATTGGGGCGGACATGTCGGACCATTTTGACACTTTTTTGGGACCATTGGCATTTATACAGCGATCAGTGCTATAAAAATGCACTGATTACTGGGTAAATGCCATTGACAGTGAAGGGGTAACCTGCAGGGGGCGTTCTAAGGGTTAACTGTGTTCCCTGGGCGTGTTCTAACTGTGTGTGGGCTGCCCTAGCAGGGGAAGAGAAGTGATCACAGCTTCCATGTAGAGGAAGGCTGTGATCACAGCCCTTCCCCCTCTCACAGAACGGAGGTCCGTTACACAGACCTCCGTTCTTTCACTCCGGGGGGGGCATCGCGGGTAGCCAGCGGAGATCGAGTCCGCTGCACCCGCTCCCTGGCCCCCCCGGACACAGTGAGCGTGCGAGCGCGCCTCCGGCGGCTCACGCGCGCTCACTGTGAAATCTCGCAGCCGCCGTCGTATGACGGCGGTTTGCGCTATCGAGCCACTTTGTCGCCGTCAACCTGCGGTTGATGGTCGGCAAGTGGTTAAGGGCAATCACCCAATTGCATCAGACCTCAGAGCTCCACAGATGCAGGGCGCTGCTGCCTCCCCGCCAACTTCCAAAATTTCTTTGGTGTGGGCATTTTTCAGCACATGTGCACTAGATCACACCGTTGCCATTTGCAATCTATGTCTGAAGCGGGTCAAGCGTGGCCAGGACTCCAGCCGCTTGGGCATTACTGTCTTGACAAGACATATGATTAGCCATGCAGTCCGTTGGCAAGAGTACCTGGAAAAACCCACACCAGAAAACAAGACGGACTTCTCCTTGCTCCTCATCTGGGATCTCAACCCCTACTATACCTGCAGTCCTCTCCAGGAATGACGGTGTAGCAGTGCATGCCACAACTAGTACTTGCAGCCAATCTGCTAGCAGTACACCACCAGGTGTATTCAGTAGGCAAATATCCCTACTTGCTGAACCGTAAAAAGAAATACTGACCCAGCCATCCACATGCTCAGCGTCTTAATGCTAGCTTGGCCAAATTGCTAGCACTCCAACTGCTGCCTTTTCAGCTGGTAGACTCTGCCACCTTTTGTGAATTTGTGGAATGTGCTGTCCCACTGTGGCAGGTTTCCAAAAGACATTTCTTTTCACGTAAGGCCTTCCATGTGATGGTAGAAAGCTGGAATGGCAATATTTTGGCCTCATTGCGATGTTTTGGCCTCATTGCGGTCAGCAGCAGGGTTCAGCAGAAGGTTAGCAGCAGGGTTCATATTACCGCTGACTCATGGTCCAGCAGGCACAGTCAGGGACGTTACCTTTCCTACACTGCGCACTGGGTAACTCTGCTGGCAGCTGGGAAGGATGCAGGACAGGGTTCAGTTTTGGAAATTGTTCCGCCACCATGCCTCCAAAAAGCTGGAGGTGATTTTGCCACATCCGCCTCCTCCACCCCCTCCTATTCTTCCACCTCTGTGGCCTCTTCTGCAGAATTGTCCTCTGTGCTCCCTAAGCATTCAAGGGGCTATGCAAGCAGTCAGGCTAAAAGATGCCATGCGGTGCTTGAGTTTGTCTGTCTTGGGGACAGGAGCCACACTGGGGAAGAGATTCTTTCAGCTCTGGTGGGCAAGCTCAGAGGTGGTTGACACCACAGAAACTTGAGCCAGGAATGGTTGTATGTGACAATGGCACCAACCTTCTCTCTGTCCTCCGACTGGGACAATTGACACATGTTCCATGCTTGGCACACGTCTTGAATTTGGTGGTGCAGCGTTTCTTAACCAGATACCCAGGCTTCCCAGATATCCTGATACAGGCCAGAAAAGTCTGTGGTCATTTCTGGCGTTCATACAATGTCAGTGCCCGGCTGGCTGACATCCAATGGGAATTCAACCTGCCCAACAACCGCCTCATTTGTGACATGCCCACCAGGTGGAACTCAACATTGGCAATGCTGCAGTGGCTGGACGCACAGCAGAGGGCCAGCAATGAGTACCTGAGGATGGCACCAGGACAGGCTCAGGGGAGCTTGGCTTTTTTTCGCCACTTCAGTGGCTAATGATCAAGGATGAATGCACTGTCCTGTCACCATTTGAGGAGGCCACAAGGATGGTGAGCAGCGACAATGCATGCATCAGTGACACTGTCCCACTAATATTCCTTCTGGAGCACACGCTTCGTGGAATCGTGGACAGGGCACTTGAGGCAGAACAGAGGGAAGAAGAGGAGGACTTCCTTTCCTTTCAAGGCCCCCTTTATGCAGAGAGCATTCCTGCAGAGCCGCCAAACGCATGAGAGGAGGAGGAGGATTGTGTCAGCATGAATGTGGAGTATAATACGCAGCAGTCTTCAAGGGATCATGGTTTTCAGGCCCCAGAAACCCAAGGAGTTGTACGTGGCTGGGAGGAGGTAGTCCCCGATAATGTCATCCTCAGTGACCCAGAGGACCCTCATGCCTCTTCAAACTAATGCTGCATGGGCTCTCTGATTCTGAAAAGCCTGCAAAAAGACCCTAGGATTCGTGGTATCAAGGAGAGGGATCATTACTGGCTGGCAAGCATTCTTGATCCTCGTTACAAGGGTAAAGTTGCAGAACTCATCCTGCCTGCGCTGGTCTTCTGCTTCTTCTTCTTTCTGTCTTCTTCCTTCCTCTCTTCATCATCTTCTTCTTCCTTATTTTTTTACTGATCCCGCTGCCGCAGCCATGCAGTCCAGAGGCGTCTCTGGAATGGGCGGTCTGCAGTTTGACATTTATTTTAGAGGTAAGGACGGGGCCACCCAGTGACGTATGTGGGAGTCGGCAATACACTTTTTGTAGCTGCTGACTTTTAATAAACAAAAAACAGTGTTGAACTCCACTTTAAGGGTTTGAAAGTGGCATGGTTGTTGGTGCCAGGCGGGCTGGTGTGAGTATTTCAAAAACTGCTGATCTACTGGGATTTTCACACACAACCATCTCTCAGGTTTACAGAGAATGGTCCGAAAAAGAGAAAATATCCAGTGAGCGGCTGTTGTGTGGATGAAAATGCCTTGGAATGGGCAGACTGGTTTGAGATGATAGAAAGGCAACAGTAACTCAAATAATCACTCGTTACAACCAAGGTATACAGAATACCATCTCTGAACGCACAACACATTGAACCTTGAAGCAGATGGGCCACAGCAGCAGAAGAACACATCGGGTGTCACTCCTGTCAGCTAAGAACAGGAAACTGAGGCTACAATTTGCACAGGTTCACCAAAACTGGACAATAGAAGATTGATAAAACGTTGCCTGGTCTGATGAGTCTCGATTTCAGCTGCGACATTCAGATGGTGGGGTCAGAATTTGGTGTAAACAACATGAAAGCATGGATCCATCCTGCCTTGTATCACCGGTTTAGGCTGGTGGTGGTGGTGTAACGGCGGGGAGGATATTTTCTTGGCACGCTTTAGGCCCCTTACTACCAACTGAGCACCGTTTAAACCCCACAGCCTAACTGAGTATTGTTGCTGACCATGTCCATCCCTTTATGACTACAGTGTCCCCATCTTCTGATGGCTCCTTCCAGCAGGATAATGCACCATGTCACAAAGCTCCAATCATCTCAGCACTGGACAATGAGGTCCCTGCACTCCAATGGCCTCCACACTCCCCACATCTCATCCAATAGAGCACCTTTGGGATGTGGTGGGACGGGAGATTTGCATCATGGATGTGCAGCCGACAAATCTGCAGCAACCGAGTGATGCTATCATGGAGCAAAATCTCTGAGGAACGTTTCCAACACCTTGTTGAATCTATGCCACGAAGAATTAAGGCAGTTCTGAAGTAGTGTTGCCACCTCATCCCTTTAATCCAGGACACATATTAATTACACAGGTTCTGTGGCTGATTGAGGTGGTAATTAAATGCATTTGGTGCCTCATCTGCATTAAATTAGCCCCAGAACAACCTGTGTAATTCATATGTGTCCTGGATTAAAGGGATGATGTGGCAACCCTATTCTGAAGGCAAAAGTGGGTCCAACCCGGTACTGGCAAGGTGTACCTAATAAAGTGGCCGGTGAGTGTAAGTGAATAGGACAATGCTACCACCTCCATGTTGGGGCCGGGTGATGTGGGCTTGATGGGGCTAAAACAGGCAGGGAGCAGGCAATCTAAAAAGCGATCCACCATGTAGAAAAATGCAAAGTGAAAGGTTGTAGCATGGGAAGAATCCTGTGAACAGGTATCCAATTCAGGACAGGTGGGTTTACTGCACAAGAAGCAGAGACTGCAGTCAGGCAGGGGCCATTGCAAAGGCAGTTGCTGCTGAGGATGCCAGAGAATGTGGGGACTCGGGGGACAAATGTTTGGACCCATCAGGCCCTGCAGACAGGTACCTCTCAACAAGACCAACTTCTGACCTACAGTATATATGGCATTGGGACCCTGCCTAGTGATTGAGTCTATGCTAGAAAAGAATAAGAACTGAGCTTACCAGGCAGTGTGAAAAAATAGCCTGGAGGCTAAAAGCCGCATTGTGCTATAGTAAACCTTTGTGTTTGTTACTGGAAGAGATTAAGAACTTGAAGACCAGGAAGTGTGAAAAAATAGCTTGGAACTGAAAACGTTGTTGTGCTATAATACAGGGAAATGCGTGTAAAGGCGGGAGGATGAGCGGGTGGTAGACATCCAAGAGAGAAGGAACGACCCACGGGGGAGGTTTCAAAGGAATGTATTGTCAAACATTCCACCAGTGGCGGCTAGTGACATTTTTGGATGGGGGACGCCAGACCCCACCCTTCTGTTTGACCCCTCCTACTTCTTGTAAGCCCCACCCCTTATACATTCCACCCATTATGTCCGGACTCCTGTCAGTGGCAGTTTAACCACTTCAGCCCCGGAAGGATTTCCAGCTTTAGGACCGGAGCCCTTTTTGCGATTCGGCAAACTGACAATTGCGCGGTCGTGCGACGTTGTACCCAAACGAAATTTGCGTCCTTTTTTTCCCACAAATAGAGCTTTCTTTTGGTGGTATTTAATCACCGCTGCGTCATTTCTGATCGCCGCTATAAACAAAAGAAGAGCAACAATTTTGCAAAAAAACCCAAATTTCTTACTTTTTCCTAAAATACAAATCCAAAAAAAAAAAAATATAAAAAAACATTTTTTTCACCGTTTTTGGCCGATTTATATTCTTCCTCATATTTGCGATAAAAAAAATCGAAATCGGCGTTTATTGATTGGTTTGCGCAAAAGTGGTCGCGTTTACGGATGATGAGAATTCATTTTTGGGGTTTTTATTTTTTTATTATTTTTTATTAGTAATGGCGGCGATCTGCGATTTTTTGCGGTACTGCGATATTTCAGCAGACATGTCGGACCATTTTGACACTTTTTTGGGACCATTGGCATTTATACAGCGATCAGTGCTATAAAAATGCACTGATTACTGTGTAAATGTCATTGGCAGTGAAGGGGTTAACCTGCAGGGGGCGCTCTAAGGGTTAACTATGTTCCCTGGGCGAACTAGGGGAAGGGAAGTGGTCACAGCCTTCACGTACAGGAAGGCTGTGATCACAGCCCTTCCCCCTCACACAGAGCGGAGGTCCGTGTTTACATACACGGACCTCCGCTCCTTCGCTCCAGGGGGGCCATCGCGGGTAGCCGGCGGCAATCGAAGCCGCCGCACCCACACCCTGGCCCTCCCCGAACACTAAAACTCGTTCCCGCAGCCGCCGTCGTATGATGGCGTTTTGCGGGAACGAAC
>BLSH010430713.1:101771-112904 GCA_018402905.1 Glandirana rugosa
CTCCTAATACAGTTAATTTTTATCACTTTAATTTTCCCATTATGGGCGTGAGTGGGGCCTCATATCTACGTTTTGCCTAAGGCCTCACAAAGCCTAGAGCCGCCTCTGCCTCTAATCACCCCCCCCAGCACACCCATCTATGCCTCTAATTACCCCCCCCAGCACACCCACCTATGCCTCTAACTACCCCCCACACATGTAAACATGTTAACATGAAAGTTAAAAAAACGTCAGTACCTTCTCTCTTCCCTTCCTGCCGAGTACTGCACTGTAGGGGGAGACAAAGAGCACAGCACACACTGCTTTCACTTTCACAGTGTGACGAGGCTCCCTGCAGCGCCGTTCGGCTGAGGAACGGAGCGCTCCAGTCCTCATCCCCTCCTAATCTGGGCATACAGGGGGCCCTTATGGGCCCCCCCAGCATGGGGCCCGGTTGCCATGGCGACTCCTGCGACCCCTATCCGCCCGCCCCTGTGTCTAGTAGATTCAGAGCAATAAGATCTGGATTCATGGAGCTGTGTTATTCTCACTTCTGCCTTTGTCTTTGCACCACTAAATCGTCTTTCAAGATTGAGCTCCTCAAATTCCCTTAATTCTTCCAATGACCCTTGTCATCAGTATATTTAACACACGGTCTTTGATAACTCTCATAAGCAACATTCAATTGCTTGATAGCGCCCTCTAGTTATAATGGCTCATGATATTGTTGGGAGAGAGCAGACATGTACAGGGTGGGCCATTTATAGGGGATAATGGGAATGGTTGGTGATATTAACTTCCTGTTTGTGGCACATTAGTATATGTGAGGGGGGAAACTTTTCAAGATGGGTGGTGACCATGGCGGCCATTTTGAAGTTGGCCATTTTGAATCCAACTTTTGTTTTTTCAATAGGAAGAGGGTCATGTGACACATCAAACTTATTGGGAATTTCACAAGAAAAACAATGGTGTGCTTGGTTTTAACATAACTTTATTCTTTCATGAGTTATTTACAAGTTTCTGACCACTTATAAAATGTGTTCAATGTGCTGCCCATTGTGTTGGATTGTCAATGCAACCCTCTTCTCCCACTCTTCACACACTGATAGCAACACCGCAGGAGAAATACTAGCACAGGCTTCCAGTATCCGTAGTTTCAGGTGCTGCACATCTCGTATCTTCACAGCCCACCCTGTATTTTACACTATTAGACCATAGACCTGTGCAGAGCGCAAAAAAAATTGTTTAGTTTTATTTCGTTATTTACATAAATTGGTTTAGTTAGATTCGTTTAATACCTTTTTGGAATTTGTTCAGTTTATTCATTTTCAAATCGATTCGAATAGTATTCAAATAGTTTTCAAATTCAAATGGTTTTCATATACGAATCGTTTCCCAATTCAAATCGTTTTCCAATTTCCAAGAATTGGGTGGAGTGGAAAGTGGAGGAATAGAATGGAAAAAATATAGAATACAATAGAGGGGAATATAACAGAAAATGAAAGAATATAATGTGGTGGAGTGGAACAGCTGTTTTACTCTTCTGTATTCTATTCTTTTGTTTTTTTGTTATATTCTTTTCTAGTCTATTGTTTTTTTTTCTGTTCTATTCCTTTGTTTTCTATTCTGTTTTTTGTTCTCTTTGGAAATTGGAAAACTATTCAAATTAAAGGACTATTCCAATTTGAAAACTATTCGAATTCAAAAAGTAAATTACATTCGAATTTCCAAAAATGTGTCCAAATTTTAATTCGGAACGAAGCGAACCTCACATGTCTATTAGACCATACGTCATTGATATTAGACAGTAGTTCTTCCTTGTCAGCTTTAAGATTCTCTTGCACTTTCCAGGTTGGTTTTGTTAAGCGTTTCTCTCTTATGTTTGAGTCAGGGTTTAAAGTGTTACTAAACCCAGTAATATGAAAATAGTTCATCCCACCCCCCACGCCCTTCGCAGTGCCCACAACTTATAAATCTTATTTTTACATTAAAATACTGACACTATATACCTTTTTGGTTGATCTGTATACCACGGTCATGTGATAAACTGCAGGGTCTGCCTGAGAGCTGAGAGTTTAGGTAGGAGATTAACATTATAGCCTGTGTCCATGTGCTGTTATGGGAGGGATCTTCAATAAATCAAGATGTAACATCCCACCCACTGTGTTCTTTTTTAGTTACTGGGCATGGAGGAAGAGGGAGGGATTGGGCTGTCATTTAGCATCTGTATGCACACCCACATGTGATGCCAATATCATGTGACCTGAAAAGCTCATCTCAACAGGGAACTGTTCTCTCCAGCAATAGAGACCAAACTGAGCATGTGCAGGAGAACTACCCTTATTGTGTCTTACTGGCATTGCCAAGAGAGAACCTGCAGGAGGGAGAGGATGAGTGCATAGAGGATCAAAGAGCCTTTTTACACAATACAAAGGATTAGCCCCTTAAATTCCACAGTGAGTATAACAAGCATGCTATTCTGCATATACAGACTGATTTTACTGTTGTGGGTTTAGTAACACCTTAATTCCTGATCTGGAAGGAGTTCTGATTCTGGTTGTGTATTTGTTTCCCCAGATAGTTTATTGTCTTGCTGAAACATCTTGCTAACAAGGAGAGGGGTTAATAGTAAACTTCTTCTGAGCCTGAGCTCAGGTTTCCTAGGCTACATTTGCAGAAAGGTTTACTTTGACTTTCTTATAGGATTTCACAAACAAACTCCATGTGCTAATGCATACAGATAAAAGTATAAACTGTTTGTATGGCAGTGTTGTATGAACCTTAGCAGTAATATTGTCCTATGGCTGATGAGTGCTATGCTTAGATTTGCTTGCAGACAATGACCTATACAGGCTTTTATAGTAATGGCTGCTAGACATGTGCACGGCCAAAAAATGTGTTCGTTTTCGTCCGTTCGTTTTTTTTTTTTTTTTTTTATCTTTTCAGAAATTCGGGAATTCATAAAATTCGGCAATCAGAAATTCGATAATTCGGAATTTGAAATTCGCAAATTCGCAAATTTTGCAATTCGAAAAAGCTGAAATTCGTAATTCAGAAATCCGGAAGCAAAAAGTCTAAAAATCGAAAAGTCAGAAATCCGTAATTCAAAATTCGGAAATTCGAAAATAAATAAGAAAAAATTCGAAATAATAACTAACTAATAAATAACTATTAAATTATAGGTATTGGAATGTCCTTTCAAATTTAGCTGTTAGTGATAAATTTTGTGTTTAAGTTCACTAACAGCCAAATTTTCAAGGAAATTCAAATACCTATAATTTAATAGTTAGTAAAATAGTTAAGTTATTGTTCGTTATTATTTCTGATTTTCAAATTATCGGGTTTTCGGCTTTTCCGATTTCCGAATTTCGGATTTGCTGATTTTCAGATTACCAAATTTTCCAATTCGACAAAACGAAAATTCGGAAATACGGATTCGTCTGAATTACCGAATTTTAAAAAATTTGTTAAACGAATTGCACATGTCTAATGGCTGCACTATCTGTTAGCTACTATTTCCAGTGCCCATATAACATCACACTGTGTATCCAGAGCTAGCAAGATCTGATATTTTGACTGTTCTGCCTCTAAGCATTGAAAGTGTGATTTCTGTAACTTGCAGTTGTCATGAGATATCGATAACCCACTCTTAGCTGAATTAACAGACAGTGACTCAATCAAGATAACACCTTGCAGATCTTGTGAAGTTTAATCTATAAATTGTGAGGATCTTACAACAATGAACATTGGATAGGTAAAAAGATCATAATGTGATCCACTCCGAGACATGAGGCTGAGCTGCATTACTGGGAAAATTAACAAAGGGTGGAGCTAACTATACAGGATAAACTTGGCTAAGGGAAGAGGAGGAGCCAGGGGCAGAAGATTGCATATCACAAGCATGTGAAACATTACATGCCTGCTTTTTGGTTCTGTTTCTGCAAATGCCATGCTTCAAGGTCTAGCACTGGTGCTCTTTTGAACAGACTTCAAATATAAGTTGATAAGTCTTTGCAAAGGTATCAATTTATAGTCTGCCAGAAAATCAACAACATATTGCATCGGCCAATAGTTGCAATACAATCTAAGACAAGAAGGTAAGGAAAGCTCTGCTTGTGAAAGCCTACAATCCAATCAAAATGTGACATTATTTTTGGCAACCATGGGCTCTGCGTCCTTCAGACTCAAGAGAAGAGGGACCTTTTGGCTTGTCATCAGTGCTTTGTTCAAAAGCCTGCATCTCTGATGGCATGGGGGTGCATTAATGTGCATGGAGTCGGCAGCTTACACATCTAATAAGGCACCATTGATGCTGAAATAAATATCCAGGTTTTAGAGCAGCATATGCGCTCATCCAGACAACATCTACACTATATTACCAAAAGTATTGGGACACTTGCCTTTACACGCACATGAATTTTAACAGCATCCCAATCTTAGTCTGTAGGGTTCAATGTTGAGTTGACCCACCTTTTGCATTGCTAGCAGCTTCAACTCTTCTGGGAAGGCTGTCCACAAGGTTTAGGAGTGTCTATGGGAATGTTTGGCCATTTTTCCAGAAGCACATTTGTGAGGTCAGGCA
This sequence comes from Glandirana rugosa, assembly GCA_018402905.1. Classification (NCBI taxonomy): domain Eukaryota; kingdom Metazoa; phylum Chordata; class Amphibia; order Anura; family Ranidae; genus Glandirana; species Glandirana rugosa. The sequence continues at coordinate 106,333 of BLSH010430713.1, forward strand.
CTGATGTTGGAAGAGAAGACCTGGCTTGCAGTTTCCGCTCTTATTCATCCCAAAGGTGTTCTATTGAGTTGAGGTCAGGACTCTGTGCAGGCCAGTTAAGTTCCTCTACCCCAAACTCGCTCATCCATGTCTTTATGGACCTTGCTTTGTGCACAAATCATTTGTCAAAGTCATTTGGTTGGGCTTGGCCCCTTAGTTCCAGTGAAGGGAGCCCTTAAGGCATCAGCATACCAAGACATTTTGGACAATTTTGTGCTCCCAACTTTGTGGGAACAGTTTGGGGATGGCCCCTCCCTGTTCCATCATGACTGTGTAGCAGCGCACAAAGCAAGGTCCTAACATGTTTTTACATTTTTTTTTTAATTCTTTCATCACAGTAGTTAAGGGTGATCAGGGATTTTTATTTTTTTACACTTTGACTGTTGTTACAGTGATGATCACTGTAACAGGAATATTTTGAACTTTCATGAATGGGTTACATTTATAACAGCTGTGATTTACTATTGTGTGCTTTGATTGGCCCACAGCTATCATATGGTACAGGGGGCTATGATTGGCCCAGGTACCATGTGATAGCCGTGGGCCAATCACAGCATCACTATAGGAATCACCGCTGTTATGATTTTTTTTTTATCACTTTTATTTCTATTACATGGAATGTAAGCATCCCTTGTAATAGAAATAAGGATGACAGGTCCTCTTTATGGAGAGATCTGGGGTCAAAAAGACCCCAAATTTCCTGTGTATCTTTAAAATCAAAAGATCATTTTTTTTTATCTTTTTCTTTAAAAAAAATTGTTTACTTCCAGCCTGGACTGGAAGTGACGTCATGACATATACGTATTGCGGTCTTTAGTGGGCATATATATGGTGCAGTCAATGAAAAGCATTAAAAAAATCAGTTTTTGCTTTTCTGAGTCCCACTTGTAGCTTCATTTTGATACTGCTTGATCCTGCCAGAAGATCCTTAGACTTGGCACTTTACTAAAGAATGTGGAAAATCAGCTTGCTCTCCCGTGAAATCACTGCAGCATTGTCACCCTGTGCATAGGGGTTTTCCTAAATAAACATGTGAGGTTAGAGCCTCTGTCAGTTTCTTTTTGTTATCTGTGTCATTGGGGAGATTTCCCTTCACTTCCTGTCCATAACCAAAACAGGAAATTCCTGTTACCAGAACTACTGTCCCCTTTGGAAGATTTCCCCACTATTCCTGCTCTGGTAACAACCCACAATTTGGGATTTTCTTTTACTCTAAAATAGAGACAATGGGGTTGATTTACTAAAGGCAAATAGACTGTGCACTTTGCAAAGGGCAGCTGCACTCTGCAAGAGCAGTTGCTCCACAGGTTGGTAAATCAGGGGAAGCTCTGCTGACTTCCATCATCCAATAATGTGCAAGCAAAAATGCATCTTTTTGATTTTCCTGGCACGTGATTGGGTATTCTTTGCAAAGTGAAACTTTACCTCATTTTCTAAGCTCTGGAGCAACTGCATGTACAGAGTGCAACTGCCCTTTGCTAAGTGACAAGTCTATTTAGTAAATCAACCCCAGTGAATCTGCCTGATGGGGGCATAGACAGCAATAACAACCTGACAGGTGTTCTAATCCCTCTCCAACACAAAAAGTTTTGACTTTATTTTTACTTTATATCTTAACTACAGCCTTTAAGGAGTTATAGCAGCATTTTTTTTCTTTTAGGGAAAAAAGATTTAAACCATATGAATAAATTCTGACCATTGTAAGCACCCCTGTCAGTGCTATAGTTTACGCCAACTTTTGTAAGGCTAGGTTCACACTTGAGCTTCTTCAAGCCTTTTTATGTGTGTTGCTACAGGTGTTTTTCAGCCATTTCCGTGTATCTGAAAAACAGAAAACGGGGCATGCTGGGTCAATGACATCACAAGGGGGTAGGGTTGCCCGATGTCATAGGGTGACTCCGCCCCTTACCTATTTAAGAAATGTCAGATGGAGGAGCAGGCAATCGGCAGGGAGCCTTCAACAAGACCAGAGGGTTTTGTTTTCTTTTTTTTTCGGGTCTGGCGGTGCTCTGGGCAGCGTGGGACGAATCTACATTGGAGGGACATTGTTTTTTTATTTTATTATTATTTTTTTTTTTAATGAAGGAATTGTCAAAACGTGTGTACTGTCTCTATTCACTTTGTACATTTTATTGGTGAATGTGTAGGGGTACTACATACTTATTCACATAAGGCAGTGGGATCTGAGGTCCTCTTTGTTAAAGGGGGCTTCCAGATTCCGATAAACCCCTCGCCCACAGACCCCCCACAACCACCAAAGATTGTGGTGAAGAGGCCCTTGTCCCCATTCCCCAACAAAGCATCACCCCCTGTTGAGGGAATGTGGCCTGGTATAGTTGGCCTACCAGTCTGCATGCTTGGATAAAGATTTGGTATGGATTTTGGGGGGAACCCCAAGCCATTTTTTTTAAAGATTTTGGCGTGGGGTTCCCCTTAAAACCCATACCAGAGGGGGCCACGCTGTGGTGTTTTTTTTTTTTTTTTTTTTCTGAATTTTTCATTGCCGGCATTCTTTTGTTCAGGGGAAGCCGACTAACAGCTGATGAGTCATCGGTTGTTAAGGACACGTTAGCTGGCTTCCCAATTTCCCCATGTTGAGGGCATGTGGCCTGGTATTATTATTATTATTATTATACAGGATTTATATAGCGCCAACAGTTTGCACAGTGCTTTACAACATGGGGTATGCTTCAGAAGGGGGAGCGCTTACTCGCCCATCCCCTTTTCTGACCTACTGGGTTGCATGCTCAGATAAGGGTCTGATATGGATTTTGGGGGGGACCCCACGCTGGTTTTTTTTTTTTATGATAGCGTGGGTTCCCCTTAAAATCTATACCAGGCCCGAAGAGCTCCATCCCCCTCTCCTCCATTTACTCCCATCATTTGGCTCCACCCCTGCAGTTAGAGCATTACTTACTCCTGACCCCTGCACTTAGTGCATTACTGACCCCTGTGCTCTGTGCATTACATACTCCTGACCTGTGCATTTTTGCATTACTAACCATCTTCTGTATCATGTCCACAGTCTCTAACCATCTCCTGTATCATGTTATCCGCAGCCTCTAAACATCTCCTGTATTATGTCATCTGCATCTTCTAACCATCTCCGGTGTCCTGGGGCAGTCTCTGGCCATCTTCTAAATCATGTCTGCAGTCTCTGACCATCTCCTGTATCCCTTCCACAGCCTCTAACCATCTCTTGTGTCATGTCTGCAATCTCTGACCAACTCTTGTATCATATCCTCAGTCTCTGACCATTTCCTGAATCGTGTCTGAAGTCTCTGACCATTTCTTGGATCATGTCTGCAGACTGTGAGGGGGAGCCTGGTGAGGAGTCAAGAGCTGGAGCGCCACTGGGACAGGGGTCATGGGAGGAGTCAGATGTGTGCGGACTGTGAAGAGGAAAATATAGGGTGAAAGCTGGAGCCCGGAGAGGACAGTCTGACTGAACCCTGCGCTGTGCACCTGAGTCAGTGGCAGTGCCACCAGGTTGGTCAAGGGGGGATCACTGATGTAAGAGGGGAGTGAAAACAGTAAGGTAAGGGGGGCAGTGATATAAAGCCCCCCCCCCCATATCAGTAGCCCCTCCTTACCTTACCGTATTCACTCTGCGGAAGGTGATCTGTGGGCATCTCATAAATCGCATACTCCATCCAAGTTCAATTCCACAATAAAAATTTAAAAAAAACAAGCACATGGACTGTTTACTGCCTCTGAGAGACTGAGAAGGGGAATTCCGGGCTGGGCAGGGTGACGGGTGGGCCACAACTTCAGCAGCCCTTACAGGGCTGCAGGGACAACCACTCCTGTTTTCAGAGGCCAGTGTATGGAAGTCTGAAGAAGTACCAGAGCAGCTTTTTTCACTAGCCGGGGATGGTGAAGAAGTAGGAAAACTTCAGCAGAGTGCCAAGCCAGGGACCCAGCGGTTTAGCATGGGTGAAGCTTGAAGATTATACAGCGGGTTAGCTGTGGAAGAGCTCAGGGGATCCAGTGGGAGCTCATTGAGTGAAGATCTACAGTAGGAGACTGTGAGATGTGGGAGAAGATCTGCAACGGTATACTGTGAGTTACGTTTTCAGATCAACGTTGACTGTTTGAAGTTCAGTTACCATAGGAGACAGTAGTTCTACAAATACCGTTTGCTTCATCCAGCTTAAATACCCTACCTGTATAGCTGTCTGCCTATTCTTATTTTTTTGTCTCAGAGACTGCCAATTGCTTTTGCATCTGCCTAAAGGGTGTCCTGGCCCTAACTCTCTCTCCCCCATTTCTTCTTAAGAAACAATAAAATCTCTTTTGTGCGCATCCAAAATGTGACTGGTGCCCAATCATTCCATCTTGCACTACTTGCCTAGTAACCCACACTTTGAGGAAGGATGTCAGCTCTCTCTGGCTCTGGGGGTTATCATTAGGCCTCTAGGGGTCAGGGACATTGCTACATTTTGAATATAGTCTTACATTATTGTCTTGTGCTATATGTGTCTCTTGAAGAAAAACTATGCTTGTAGCGTATTGTTTGATTTCCATCAGTATCTTATGCCTCTTTGCTGGGTTATTTAAACCTCTGACATTATGGGGTTGATTTACTAAAGATATTGTTCACTCAAGATTTGACAATAAAACCTTGAAGCTGATTGGTTTCTGTGTGGAGCTGCACCACATTTTGCCCTTTCAAGCTTTAGTAAATCAACCCCTATATGTCAGTAGTTTTAGTTTTGTCATATTTCTTTTCTTGCTTCCTCTTCCTGCTTCTCCCTCCCCCACCCCTGTCTCCCCCTTAAAGGGGTGGTGGAGGAAAGGAGGGACACCTGGTGCCAACTGCAAAAGATCCGGCCCCGGCTGTGGAAGAAGCACGAGAAGGAGGCGTTTCAGCACCTTGGCATGTTTTCCGTCCCTCCCTCCTACCCTCCTCTAACTGGCACCTTCTCTTGAGCCTCCCTTTCCTCTCCCTTGAGATGAAGGCTCAAAACTCGCCGGTTGCCTGGGTTTCCCATCCCTAACGCTTATCTTGCCCTGTCGTCCCTATTTTCTTCCCATCCTATCCTCTTTCTATACTATTATATCGTCTTTATATTCATTCCCCCTATCTCTTTAATGTTTCAGTCTTTTTTTAAATCAGGTGCCATTGTTTTTCTTCCAGATGTTCTTTTCCTGTTCTGCTGTCTTACCATCCAGGGATCTGCGGACAGTAAGTTCTAGTTTTTTGCAAAAGTCATGGAGTCCTTCAGGGAATCTGACCTACCAGGCATGCTGGAAACCCCCAATTGTATTGTATGTTCTGTTTTTTCATCAGCTCCAAAAGGGGTTTGAGAAACCTCCGTCTTTTTAATGTCTCCTGCGATAAATCAGCAAAAATCTGGAGGTTTACATCTTCATATTTCAATAGAGTTCTGCTCCTCATGCCCCCTATATTTGTGCTTTGTCCTCAAAGTTGTGGAACCTGACTATTATATCTCTAGGGGTTTCTGTCGATATTCCATATGGTCTTCTAATCTTGTGTATTCTTTCAATTTTTAGTAATTCTGATACTTGTCTATTTAGCAACAGATTAAACATTACTCTCATTATCTGTCAGATTTTTTTTTGCGTTGATTCTGGTAAGCCATGAATTCTCAAATTTTTCCTCCTGTTTCGGTTTTCCTGGTCCTCCAGTTCAAACGCCATATTCAGCAGAGTAGAAAATTGAAAATACCATGCTCACTCTCTAGATTGAATTGGACAGCTACCAGCACGACGCAGTGACATACAGTGTAGCTAGATAGACAATATTAGTGCAGCGCTTATTCGTATATTATAGCAGAAAAAATTATGTGTTCAGCTAAATAATGGTAGTTAACCACTTACCAACCGGAAGGTTTTCCAGCTTTAGGACCAGAGCACTTTTTGCGATTCGGTGCTGCGTCGTTTTAACTGACAATTGCGCTGTCGTGCGACGTTGTACCCAAACAAAATTTGGGTCCTTTTTTTCCCACAAATAGAGCTTTCTTTTGGTGGTATTTGATCGCCTCTGCGTCATTTCTGATCGCCGCTATAAACAAAAGAAGAGCGACCATTTTGCAAAAAAACCCAAATTTCTTACTTTTTGCTAAAATTCAAATCCAAAAAAAAAATATAAAAAAAATTTTTTTTTCACCGGTTTTGGCCAATTTATATTCTTCCTCATATTTGTGATAAAAAAAATCGCAATTGGCGTTTATTGATTGGTTTGCGCAAAAGTGGCCACGTTTACGGATGATGAGAATTCATTTCTGGGGGTTTTTTATTATTTTATTTTTTACTAGCAATGGCGGCAATCTGCGATTTTTAGTGGTACTGCGATATTGCGGCGGACATGTCGGACATTTTTGACACTTTTTTGGGACCAATGACATTTATTCAGCGATCAGAAATTTAAATGTCCACTGATTACTGTATAAATGTGAAGTGAAGGGGTTAACCTGGGGGGAGAGCTAGGGGTTAAGTGTGTTCCCTGGGTGTGTTCTTACTGTGGGGGGGTTGGGCTAACATGGGCATGAGAGATCTAACTGATCCCA
>BLSH010430713.1:114415-130125 GCA_018402905.1 Glandirana rugosa
TTATCCCTACCGTGAGTTACGGATAGACACTACGGACGGTCACGGAGGAATAGTCACGACGTATTGTCACGATAGATAGTCACGGTGGGTGGTCACGGTGGATAGTCACGGGTGGTCACGGTGGATAGTCACGGGTAGTCACGGTGAATAGTCACGGGTAGTGACGACGAATAGTCACGGCGGATAGTCACGGATAGTCACGACGTATATGGCAACACAAGTTTTAATAAGTTGGGGGTGACTTTAACTAACAAAACCAGCCAAACTGTAACTAATACTAGTAAGTCAGTAGGACGAATGTTAATTTAGTTTCTCCGTGCACATCCAGTCTGTTTATATTGTATACACGTGCCTCTTTGATTTAATTGTAAGCAGGATGACTGAATGATCATAATCAATGTCAAACCGACCAAAACAATCAATTTCAGTGGGGGTTGAATAATTTTGAACACAACGGTATATGCAGCACTGATAGGCACTGATAGGCGGCACTGATAAGCAGCAGTGATGGGCACTGATAAGTGGCACTGATGGGCACTGATAGGTGGCACTGGTGGGCACTGATAGGTGGCACTGGTGGGTGGCACTGATAGATAGCACTGTTATGCAGCACTGATAAGGAGGCACTGGCAGGCATCACAGATAGGCATTGAGTGCCATCCCTATTGCCTATTGTTTTCCACACCTGGTGGTCCTGGATGGGCTTCCCTGGTGGTCCTGGGTGGGCTTCCCTGGTGGTCCTGGCCAGGCACCCCTGGTGATCCTGGGTGGCATCCCTGGTGGTCCTGGGTGGGCATCCTCGGGGTGATAAACAATGAGCGCAGACCCTCGTGTCAGGAGAGCCACTGATCGGCTCTCCTCTACAGGAAAAGCCAATATACGGCTCTTCCTATTTACACTGTGATCAGCTGTGATTGGTCACAGCCGATCACGTGGTAAAGAGCCTCTGACAGAGGCTCTTTACCACGATCGGAGATGCAGTGTGTCAGACTGACACACCACACCATGCTGCATGCGCTGGCTTGTTATCCTGAGGACGTCATATGACACCCAATCAGGATAACTGAACCACTTTCCGGCCGTCATTCTGCATACGGCGGGCAGGAAGTGGTTAAGCTATTCAGGTAGGTTGTGATCACGCAAACCATGTTAAAACTAACTGTAATCTACATGAGGAACAGCCAGTGAAGTAAAGTCTGGAGCTGACAGTACTGATATCCACTTGAATGGTACTGCATAGACACCTTTGGCAGAAACGTTGTCGAAAGAGCCATTTGTTGGGAAAACTGATGCAGGAAAGTGCCCTAGGCGTGTAGCCCAGATACTGTTCTGCCCAAGGTAATTGCTGTAAGAAATGCTATTTTCCAGGTGAGATTCCAGATTAAACAGGTTTCAGACAGGTGAAGATTCCATCAATGCCTGGAGAATTTAGCAAGTCCCATGTCTGAAAGAAAAGTCTTAATGGAATTACAAATTCGAAGAACCAGTTTAACAGCTGGTTCACCCACTAGAATTCCATTAAAGTCAATATCTGTACTTTGAGAGTGTCACGTATATAAATGGGAATCAATAAATCAAGGTGCAGAGTCTAGCAGGCCATAGGTACTCAGATGGGCTCGTGACAGGTACTTTGTTGGGCTGGTAACAGGTACTTTGATGGGCTGGTGACAGGTCTTCTTTATTACTGGGTGGGGCAATCAGTGTGATTGGTGTGCACTGTAAGCAGTAATGTGCTGTTACCGCAATCTCCTCCCCACACACGATGTGTGAGGAGGAGAACCTAGTAACAGCTCGTTACTGAAGTTTGTTTACATTCTGTAACCAGCTGTGATTGGACACAGCTAGTCACATGGTAAAGAGCCAATTTCATTGGCTCTTTACCGTGATAGGGGATGGGCTGTGTCAGGGTGACAAGACTCATTCCCGATCGCCGATCTGAGCACCCCTAGGGGTGCACATGAGCGTCATGCATGAGGACAGTGTATATGACCGGCTGTGATTGGAAACAGCTGGTCACATGGTAAAGAGCCATATTTATTGGCTTTTTACACTGATCTGGGATGGGCTATGTCTCGAGGGACACATCTCATCCCTGATCTCCCCAGGAGCCTGCAGGAGCGTTGAGAACGGGAGGACGTCATATGACATCCACCAAGGATGGGAGAGTGTTCCTGCTGGCGTCATTTTACTATGGCCTGGTATGGAACTGGTTAAAAGAGAATTTTTTTTTTAAACTTGAAAAAAAAATTCAGCTTTTTTTTTTTGTTGAGCAGTAGATGACAATCTATTTTCCAGGAGAATAGTCAATTTTCAATAGTCTACAGAATTTTTGGCACAGTGCCAATTTTTGAATGGTCTGCTGAATTTTTGGCACAGTGCCAATTTTTTAGTGGTCTGCTGAATTTTTGGCACAGTGCCAATTTTTCAATGGTCTGCTGAACTTTTGGCACAATGCCAAATTTTCAATGGTCTGCTGAATTTTGGGCACAGTGCCATTTTTTTTTTCATATAAAAAAAAAAAAATTTTCTTCAAGACAAGAAAAATTTTGTTTCTTTTTAAACGAGAATTTTTTTTATTTCAAAAGTTGAAAAAAATTGTTTTTGAGTCCCACTCTCCTCTATTCTCCCGCAATACTTGGGAAAATCAAGAAATTATTTTCTTTTTATACAAAATTGTCATAACAACAAATTATTTCTCACACACAGCATATACATACTTCCAATTAGACCCCAAAATACATTCTGCTACTCCTCCCGAGTATGGCGATGCCACATGTGTGAGACTTTTTCACAGCCTGGCCACTTAGAGAGGTCCAAGATGCAGGGAGCATCATTAGAGGTTCTAGGAGCATAAATTACACATCTAATTTCCTAAGGACCTGGTGACCGGTATTCGGGTACTCTGATGGACTTGTGACAGGTACTTGGGTACTTTGATGGGCTGGTGACAGGTACTCGGGTAATCTGAGGGGTTGTGACAGGTACTCGGGTACTCTGATGGGCTGGTGACAGGTGCTCGGGTACTTTGGTGGGTTGGTGACAGGTACTCAGGGTACCTGAGTACCTGTCACCAACCCACCAGTGTACCCGAGTACCTGTCACCAACCCACCAGAGTACCCAAGCACCTGTCACCAGCCCATCAGAGTACCTGGCCTGGCCACTTAGAGAGGTCCAATATGCAGGGAGCATCGTCAGGCATTCTAGGAGCATAAATTACATATCTAATTTCCTAACGACCTGGTGACCGTTCCCTGGGTACTCTGATGGGCTTGTGACAGGTACTCTGGTACTCTGTGGGGTTGTGACAGGTACTCGGGTACTGTGATGTGCTGGTGACAGGTACTCAGGTACTCTGATGCGCTGGTGACAGGTACTCCGGTACTATGATGAGCTGGTTACAGGTACTCGGGTACACTGATGGGCTGGTGACAGGTACTCAGGTTACTCTGATGGGCTGGTGACAGGTACTTTGGTACTCTGATGGGCTGGTGACAGGTACTCGGGTAATATGAGGGGGAGTGACTGGTACTCTGATAGGCTGGTAGCAGGTACTCAGGTGGGCTGGTGATAGATACTTTGATGGGCTTTTGACAGTTACTTTGATGGGATGGTGACAGGTACTCTTTATTACTGGGGGGCAATAAGTGTGATTGGTCTGCACTGTAAGCAGTAACGAGCTGTTACCACAATCTTCTCACCACACACGATCGGTGGGTGAGGAGGAGAACCCGGTAACAGCTCGTTAGTGCAGTTTGTTTACATTCTGTGATCAGCTGTCATTGGACACAGCCAGTCACGTGGTTTACACTGATCTGGGATAGGCTATGCCCTGAGGGACATATCTCATCTCCGATCGCTGCACTGCAGGCCCCCGGGGGCCTGCAGGAGTGGCGAGAATGGGAGAACGTCATATGACGTCCACCCAGGATGGGAGAGTGTTCCTGCTGGCGTCATTTTACTATGAATATAATGAAAGAACTGCGCAACAGGAAACTAATAAATGAGGCTATGTGTAGCTGCTGGTGAATAATCAGTAGTGAAAAATGGTGATAATAACAAATGCTTAACCGCGCTCAACACACAAAATAAATAAAGACCTACTCTCCCTTCTCTACCAGAGAGGCTAGTATCTGTTCATTCACTGGCTGATACTTAATAGGGGTGCGATAACCTATAGAAATAGGGTAATACACCATATCCGTGAATACCCCTAAGATCACGTATGTCTTCCCAACAGTGAAATATTAAATGTAAACAATACACATGATAAATAAAGTGCAAAATATAAAGTTCAATAAATAAGTGCAACACAAGTGACAAAAGTGTGTTTTTATATAATTTAAACGAAAGCAGTATCTCTATATAGAAAAAAAGTCCTCCAAAATACTGTCACTTAAAACTGAAGTGAATATGTAGTTCAACAGACTAAAGACGCCCCAGTGATGGTCTTCTGTTTCAAACTATGATGGATAGAAAGCCTTCACCAACACACCCAGTGGTACATCCTACTCACCGGATGTCACTGATTCCTGCCGGCAGCACAGGTACTACAGACCATGACACTCCCACCACCATGCTTGACTGTAGGCAAGACACACTTGTCTTTGTACTCCTCACCTGGTTGCCTCTACACATGCCCGACACCATCTGAACCAAATAAGTTTATCTTGGTCTCATCAGACCACAAGACATAATTCCAATAATCCATGTCCTTAGTTTGCTTGTCTTCAGCAAACTGTTTGCAGGCTTTCTTGTGCATAATCTTTAGCAGAGGCTTCCTTCTGGGACGACAGTCATGCAGATCAACTTGATGTAGTGTGCGGCGTATGGTCTGAGAACTGACAGGCTGACCCCCACCCGTTCAATCTATGCAGCAAAGTTGGCAGCACTCTTATGTCTATTTTCTAAAGACAACGATTGGATATGACGCTGGAAACGTGCACTCAACTATTTTGGTCGACCATGGCGAGGCCTGTTCTGGGTGAAACCTGTCCTGTTAAACTGCTATATGGTCTTGGCCACCTTGCTGCAGCTCAGTTTCGGGATCTTGGCAATCTTCTTATAGCCTAGGCCAGTGATGGCCAACCTTGGCACCCCAGATGTTTTGGAACTGCATTTCCCATGATGCTCATGCACTCTGCAGTGTAGTTGAGAATCATGGGAAATGTAGTTCCAAAACATCTGGAGTGCCAAGGTTGGCCATCACTGGCCTAGGCCATCTTTATGTAGAGCAACAATTCTTTTTTTCAGATCCTCAGAGAGTTGTTTGCCATGAGGTGCCACGTTGAACTTCCAGTGACCAGTATAAGAGAGTGAGAGCGATAACACCAAAGTTAACACACCTGCTCCCCATTCACACCTGAGACCTTGTAACACTAACGAGTCAAATGTCACTGGGGAGGGAAAATGGCTAATTGGGCCCAATTTGGACATTTTCACTTAGGGGTGTACTCACTTTTGTTGCCAGGGGTTTAGACATTAAAGAGGAAGTAAACCCAGATGGGGTTTACTTCCTCTATGTCCCCCTGTAAAGTAGAAATATAATGGGCTACTATGCATCGCATAGTAGCCCATTATGCGCCACTTACCTGAAAACAAAGCCTGCGATGTCCAGCGATGTCCCCTCTGCTAGCGGCGTCCATCTTCAGCCCCTCTTCCTTCCGGGGCCATGACTCCGGTGCTGTGACTGGCCCGAGTCGCGTGACGTCACTCCCGCGCATGCGCGCAGGAGCCGCCACGGTCCTAGTGGAGGAACGGCACGCAGGCCATTCCTTCACTGCTCATGTGCCGACATGACGTCGGCACAGCTTCAACGCTACATATCTCCTGAACCGTGCAGGTTTGGGAGATATGCAGGGCACCTACAGGTAAACCTTATCATAGACTTACCTGTAGGTTAAAGTGATTGTCACAAGTTGACAACCACTTTAATGGCTGTGTGTTGAGTTATTTTGAGGGGACAGAAAATTGACACTGTTATACAAGCTGTACATTCACTACTTTACATTGTAGCAAAGTGTAATTTCTTCAGTGTTGTTACATGAAACGATATAATAACATATTTCTAAAAATGTGAGGGGTGTACTCACTTTTGTGAGATACTGTATAACAAGCAAATCCACACACATATCACATATCTAGGATGTCACTAATCTAGTATACATGTGTATAGCAGCACTACTAAAATCAGAATCATAATCAAAATCAAAGAAAATTGCATATAGATATAAAAAGTCCTTCAGTGCATCCTTTGGTGAAAATTCCGCTTAAAACGTACACCATCACCACACCACGTGATTAGTCGGGGTTTCCCCCAGGGCCGGCACCAGCATAAGGCGGGTTAGGCAGCCGCCTTAGGGCGCCAGGCAGGCGGGGGTGGTATAATTTGACACCTGATTGGCTATTGGTAACTATCTCGTGTTCTTGTGAGTGCACTGTTAAGCTGTGTCTAAGCGCGGCCGCCCACACACATTGCCGTATCAATAGGCATACTATATAGCCTGAGACGTCCCTCTCCCACTCCCAGCACATTGTATAGCCCGTGCCCCCGCCCCCGCCCCCTCCCCCGGTGCGCAGTGCAGGCATTTTAGTACCGAGTACTGGGTAGCCATCTGGGACCTCCCCTCTCCGTCCTGCAAGGAAGTTAGGGAGTGGGGCGGTGCTTACTTTCTGGACACTCCTCTCCTCGTCTTCCTGATAGATATGTGGGCGGGCTTAAACCCTTCAGATCCACCCTCAGTGTGCACCGCAGCCTGACTTCAGAAACACAAGAAGAAGAAGAAATAACAATAATGTCAGAGGTGTGCTGGGGGGGGGTGTGCAGTGATTAGAGGCCTAGGTGGGTGTGCTGGGAGGGTAATTAGAGGCCTAGGAGGGTGTGCTGGGGGGGTAATTAGAGGCATAGGTGTGTGTGCTGGGGGGGTAATTAGAGGCATAGGTGGGTGTGCTGGGGGGGGTGTGCAGTGATTAGAGGCATAGGTGGGTGTTCTGGGGGGTGATTAGAGGCATAGGTGGGTGTGCTGGGGGGTGATTAGAGGCATAGGTGGGGGGTGTGCTGGGGGAGTGATTAGAGGCATAGGTGGGTGTGCTGGGGGGTGATTAGAGGCATAGGTGGGTGTGCTGGGGGGGTGGTTAGAGGCATAGGTGGGTGTTCTGGGGGGTGATTAGAGGCATAAGTGGGTGTGCTGGGGGGGTGATTAGAGGCATAGGTGGGTGTGCTGGGGGGTGATTAGAGGCATAGGTGGGGGGTGTGCTGGGGGGGTGATTAGAGGCACAGGTGACTTGCGACTGGGCCCTGGCGTTTCGCCACCGGGCTCCGAGGAAAGGGCCCTGTCAGAGGGGGCCTTTCATGGTTTCTTGCATCGGGGCCCTGAGGGTTCTAGTTACGCCACTGCTGCCATTTCTATTTTTGTCGGTAGTTGAGCTTTAAAACTTAGTTTGGCCATATGTCCTATTTCACGGTCGGTTTCAATCTCCATTTCTGCTCTTGATTGATTGATTGATTAGGTATGTTTGGGCTCAGCAGTGTGTTATTTTTCCAGTTTTTACTATTACCTGTTGCTTGTCTTGCACTAGTTCCTGTCTGTTTTTCTGTTATTGACTTATGTTGACTCTCCTTGAGACATATATATTTTTATAGTCCCTGGACTCGCACTTATTTTGGGTGATTTTGTTGCTCCGCTTCCTTTTGCTGGTTTCCCCTTCATAATTTTTTTTTTTTCGCCTTTTAGTCCTTATTTCTTTTGCCACACACCACCCTCTCTTCTACTTTCCCTTGAGATTTCTGGTATTATATTTTCTCTGGGCTCCCCCTATTGCACAGTCATGTCCCATGTATCATATACAAGACTGGAGGACCAGTTCCCGTAACAAATAGGCTCGGTATATTTGGAAGAAAGTTGAATAACTCACCAGTCCAGGGCTGTCTGGGGACAAATCAGATCTTGCCTCCTTCTTTCCCTTTGATCAAAGTTGTATGGTGTTCTAGAGAGGATGTTGTGGGTCTGCCGCCCCTCAATGTGTGGTAATGCCTTTTTCTGTGGTATCTCCTGGTGCTGCTGCTCTTCTGTCTGGGCAGTCAAAGAGGGACCTGTGTGCAGTCTCTGTTCTCTGCCCTAGCAGACACCCCCAGAGTCCCCTGCCATGGCTCTCCCTGCTGTCTGGGATATGCTGCCTCCTGGCACACGTCCCACTCCCCGATGGTTCTGCCAAGTCCTGTCACTCCCCACCGTGCTCCTCCGGGCCTCAGCACCCCTGGACGGTACAGGCTTCCTTCTTCTGAGTCCGCAGCTGACACAGTCCGTCTCGCTTCAACTGTATCCGGGATCTGTGTTTCTTGGCTTCAATGGAGGAGGGATGCCTCTCAGATATTTCACCCACTCTACTCCATTCCCACCAGGCTCCCCACTAAGGCTTCCACACCGTCAGATCCAGACCCCTGAACCGGGGAATTCCTGGCACCCAATACTCAGTAAGAAGGGGGGTTAGAGATAGTAGAGATAGGGGGTTTGCAGGGGATAGCGGGTGAACATAGTTTGTTTTTGTCTCACTTTTTCATGGAATGGATGGGAATTCCCAGAACTCCTAACACGAGCTCCTGTCCGGCGCCATGTTCAGCCCCCCCCCCAGTTTGTTACTTTAAACTGAAACCAGACTGAAGACATTGGACATCACCAGTTCACCACCGTAAGGGCCCCACAAAGAGCCAGCAGAAGTAACTATCCAAAGACTGCCCCATTCTATCTTGCAACCATCTGTATTGATGTCACCACCCCTAATTGTTTGTAACTCTGCTTCACCTGCTTTATATCAAAGTTCTGCAGGCAGACTTGAACCTACCAGAGTCAATCCAGGATTCTGGTGGTAGTGCAGTCTTTGGGGGTTCATACTATCCTTCTTAAAGCTGCCCCTTTGCACTCATAGTGACCTTGGTGTAGTTTAAGTTAGCTGGAACATAGGATGAAAACCTGGGCCGAGTTGCCCTTGGTGTTGCATTCTGTATGCAATATTGATATAGAATTCCTCTGTATAGGAACTGTGTGTTATTATAGTTGTCACATTTTGTATTACCTTGCTTCTATCTGACCAGTCCATTTTCTAAAATATATACAGTGTTAATTTACTCTAGTGTTGTTCATCTTTATTGAAGCAGAGGGCTTATCAAACTAGCAGCTCCTACAGGGTGCATAAAAAAGAAAATTAAATAAAAATCCCTTAGTGCAAACAGAGAGTGGGTCTTGGACCCATTGTAGCTAAAATGTCAGTACATGGGATAAAAGTCAATTTGGAAGAAGTTCACTTAATAAATGGTTTCAGCTCTTCTTCAATGAGGGTACTGATCATTTATGCCCTCAGGTGTTCTTGTGGCCTACTCTATATAGGTAGGACCATCAGAGCACTGAGGACAAGATTTGGGTGAACATAGGAGAGCTACAGAACAAAGTGAGAAAGAGAGGAATTGGAAATACAGTATACCCAAACATTTTAGAGAGGTGCACACCCAATCTACAGAGGGATTACAAGTATGGATTGTACAACAATCTCTAGCACCCTCCAAATAGCAGAAAAATACAAAAAGTGTTGTGAACGTGAAACATACTGGATTTTCTCTTTAAATGCTTTAACACCCATGGGGCTCAATGAAGAAATATAAACCCATACCAGTATATGAATTTACAGTGAATTACACCACCCATTCCATTCTCATTGATGACTATATGTCCACTTAGATTTATTTTTATTTTTTTATTTTTTTTTATTTCTGTAGCGCTGCCCCCTTAAATAATCAATTCCCCCTTGGGCTTCCCTGTTCTGAGAGTCCTCCACCACCCCTGACACTCTGGGTTCACTCATATTGCAAAGTTCCATTAAGGCTAACACTCTTTCAGTAATGGAGACCACAGCACCGTTTGAGTTTAAAGTGTTTACTTAACTCTTATTTTAAAGGAACTGGTGACCCTTAGGTAATAAAGAAATAGGCCATAACTTCAAAGAATAACTCATTAACCTCCTGCCATCCGCGCTATAGCCGAATGACGGCTACAGCGCGGCTCTAAAATGCCGGGAGGACATCCATAGACGCCCTCCCATTTGGCTCGCGCTGGGCACGTGCACGCGCCGCCGCACACTGAGGGAGCGTCGATGTCCGCCGGAGACCCGCGATCTCCTTACAGAGAGGAGGAACGGGGAACCGCCGAAGTAAACACGGCGGTTTCCCGTTCTGTGAGGGGGGGGCATGCCAGATCTACTGATCCCTGTCACTGGGATCAGTTAGATCTGTCATGCCCCCCCACAGTTAGAACACGCCCAGGGAACATAGTTAACCCCTTCACTGCCCCCTGCAGGTTAACCCCTTCACTGCCAATGACATTTATACAGTAATCAGTGGACATTTAAATTTCTGATCGCTGTATAAATGTCATTGGTCCCAAAAAAGTGTCAAAAACGTCAGACATGTCCGCCCCGATATCGCAGCACCGATAAAAATCGCAGATCGCCGCCATTACCAGTAAAAAAAAATAAAATAATAAAAACGCCATAAATCAATTTCCATAGTTTGTGGGCGCTATAACTTTTGCGCAACCCAATCAATAAACGCAGATTGCGATTTTTTTAACCAAAAATATGTACAAGAATATTTATCGGCCAAAACTGATGAATAAATTTGTTTTTTTATTTTTGGATATTTATAATAGCAAAAAGTAAAAAATATTGTTTTTTTTTTCAAAATTGTCGCTCTTTTTTTGTTTATAGTGGCGATCAGAAATGACGCAGAGGGGATCAAATACCACCAAAAGAAAGCTCTATTTGTGGGGAAAAAAGGGCGCCAATTTTGTTTGGGTAAAACATCGCACGACCGCGCAATTGTCATTCAAAGAGCGACAGCGCTGAAAACTGAAAATTGGTCCGGGCAGGAGGGGGGTTTAAGTGCCCAGTAAGGAAGTGGTTAACAAAACTTGTTGACTTAGAAATCACAAATCTTCACACACAGGTTAACCTTATAAGTCTGATGAATAAAAGGAGTAGTTAATTTAATAGCATTCACCACTCACTGTACTCCTCAGCAATGGTAATAAATGCAGCAGTATAATTCCTCCAGTTGAGTTTAAACAATTACCAGTGGGTTCACTGAGAGCAATATGATTAGATTTTGTTTAATGAGAATCAATGTAAAACATTGAACATTGTACAGAACTAGGTGAACCATAGGTAAATTGGTACCACTCAATGGAATGCAGTTCAAAAGGTACTAGTTTATAGAATGCAGGTATACAGTATAGCTGAATGCCAGTTTAGTGCAGTATTCTGTAATCACACTAAACAACATTAATCTGTCTAACACCTCCTGTTCTAAGTTCCTAAGAGTTTAAATAATATCAAGTAAAAGCCCTGAGTATATAACTGGGGAGTGGATGAGTAGATGTGGTTGCACCAATCCTGTCTTGTAAAGTTCAGTAGATCTTCTGCCGGCTATTTGTAAGTGAAAGTTAGGTACCTAAGAACACTGTGTCCTTCTAATCCTTGAGATGAGACACAAAAGAGGTTAAACTTAATGGAATTAAATAACCTTTCAGTGGTCACTGACTCATAGAGTAAACTAGTAGCTAACAGCAATCCAGTGTATAGGGTAATTGTAATCCAAGATGTATTAAAGAAATGCTGCACAGACAGTATAAGTACTCTTATATGGCCCTGGACCCGCTCACCAAACCAAGGGAATGGAATGGAGGCAAACGGTCCGACTGCTCAGATGAGGATGATGTTAATGCTGGAACCGCTGGTACACACTTGCTCTTTGTTCCTGAGAAAAACTACTTCCACTGCACTCTCTGCAGCTCTTCCAGATCGACCGATGCGACTATTGCTGTCAGGAAAGCCAAAGTGTCTGCAGAAGGAGACTACCTGTTCTCCATGTCCCTTTAAGAAGAGGTGCGCGGTGCACATGTGTGCGTGAACAAGCAACCAATGCGAATCCACGTGCGCACACACAGGAAGCACGCGCCCACATTCTTGATGGTTCCTGGAGCCAAAATGGTTATTTAAACAGGACTGAAACATGATACCAGCGCAGATTGGTCTACAGCATCTCCTGTGACCCCTGCCGTCAGTATTCTGCATATCCTGTTCCTGTGACTACCTGGCTTATCCCTGACTTACCTGCTATCCGCCTGCATTTGATTTCTGGCTTGCCTGTGACGATTCTTCTGCCTGATCCCTGGTACCTTGCTGTCTGCCTGCTGCCAACCTGGCTTGTGACCTGGCTACTCTCCTGCCTGCTCCTCAGTACCTCGCTGCCCACCTGCTATTTGACCCAGCTTGTGCCCTGACGCCTCTACCTGCATCAGTCCCTGATCTGCCTGTCTATGGTCCGGTCTGTCTGCACCTTGCTAAGATCATCAAGTGCCTTACATCTCTGCCAGCTGCATCTCCAGTTCTGCCAGGGCCACCAGCACCAGTGTTCCTACTAAGCACTCATGCCATTCTGCACTTCCAAACTTCCTGTCTGCTCTACCAGGGGTTCTTGTGTCAGACTTGCAGGAGAGGCTGTCCCCTGCATACCAGACTCCACCACCAGGTACGGGGCAACTGCTGTGACTACTGCTGCTCCAGACCGGACTTAGGTGAGGATAGGCCGGTCCCGCTGATCACCCACTGGAATGCTGGGGTACCACGGCTAGCTGGAACACTTGCAGAGCATTTAGTCTGCCGGATGGCTGTATGTAGGCCTAGATCCTGTTACAAAGGCACACAGGGTCCACTGCTGATTGATCATAATGTCCCAAGAGACTACTCCCAGCTCCCCCTCCCACTTAAATAAGTTCTCCAACAAAGCACTGCTTCTCCCAGGAGCCTTCACTGCAGCACAGCCCGATGGGAAATGGAGTCCTTTCATATCAGAGTCTGCTGACTTTCTTCTTGTCACACTGCAAATCCCACAAAGCATCACTCTCCCTTACAGATCCAGTCTTAACCCTAGGGGGGGAATCCTCTATAATATTCAAAGGACACAATTGTCTCTATGCCAGAGCAGCATTTTTGGACTCCAGGCTACATTTCTATTTTAATTTTATTTTTATTTTTTAATTTTCATTTTTACTTCATTTTTTATTTTGCATTTTTATTTCTTTTTCATTTTTATTCTTATTTCCATGCATTTTTTAATTTTATTTTTGTTTATTGATTATCTCCATTATTTTCTATTTTTGTTATTATTTATTTCACACGATTCTCTCACATGTATCTCCATTTTTGTATCTCCATTTCATTAATACATCATCTAGAACAGGGGTAGGCAACCAGTAACCCTCAAGCTGTTGTGGAACTACATTTCCCATGAGGTATTGCAAGGCTGGCAGTTACAATTACTCCCAGATGCATGATATGACTTGTAGTTCTGCAACAGCTGGAGGGCCCCAGGTTACCTACCCCTGATCTAGAAGTTATCTAAATGGAATTGTAGTCCAGAGTTCTCCTTAGAATCCTATCTGTCATGTCCCAAAGCCCCTTTCACTTAATTCATTAGCTAACCACTCTCCTTTGTACTCCATATAAACATGCTCAATAAACCCCTCTGCCCTTCTGTTGAGTTTGATGAAGGAGCTGAAGTGCTCTGAAACATGTTGCCGCCCACCTTGTGACATCATCCATTCCTCTTTGGAACTGTGGACATCTGACTGCCCACAGCCTGCCAAACAGTTCATCCAGATAAGAGGTCATGGTGACTCACCTGCTCCCCTGTACAGCAACCGTGACTGATTACTCATCCATCCATCCCTCCTGGACCTGTGCCAAGCCACCAGCTTTCCTAAGAAACAGATGATATGCTTGCACCACATTAACCCTTGTGAGTGCCTGTCTTTTTAATAATTGTGTTATTATACATTTTATTGTTACACTGATATGGCAGCTCCTACAGGGGTGTTCTACATATGGATACATAATGCCCCTGTGAATAAGGCATTTCAGTAGACAAAAAAACCTAGACCTTAATGCAGTTTAGCAGTTTAATCATGAACTTAATAAGAGATAGGCCAGGAGAAAGAGGAAAACCCCCAAAACCCAATGCTCGGGCTTCGACATTCAAACATTTGCAAACAGCAGGGGCTGGCACACCACATATCCCTTAGGATATGTTGCTTCCCCTCCTTTTTCATGTTCTACGAGCAGGTGACTAGAGTGAACCTTTACATATCATTACATAGTTGCAATGATATGATCTTTTTTACAGGTTGAAAAAAGACACAAGTCCATCTAGTTCAACCAAAAAAAAAAAAAATTATATATAACCAAGCAATCCCATATACAACCCTTCACCCACAGTTGATCCAGAGGAAGGCAAAAAACCCCAGCAAAGCCATGATCCAATTTGCTATAACAGGGGAAAAAATTCCTTGCTGATCCCCAGAGAGGCAATCGGATTCACCCTGGATCAACTTTACCTAAAAATGTTAGTACCCATTTATATTATTTACATTAAGGAAAGAATCCAGGCCTTTTTTAAAGCAATCAACCGTGCTGGCCAAAACCACCTCTGGAGGGAGTCTATTCCACATTTTCACAGCTCTTACTGTGGAGAACCCTTTCCGTATTTATAGATTAAATATTTTTCTCCTATCGTTCACTGACAGACGCAGCTCATCATGACGTGTGGGGTTTATGCTTGTCCCACTAGGAGATAACTAGGCAGGGAAAAGAAACAGCTGGCCCCTCCCATGGGGGCCGTCCTCTCTTCCTACATAAACCCCCTCATAGTCTAGCTCTTCAGTTCTTATGCCTAGTTTGCAAGGAGTTGACCTGGCTTCCCTTTAGGGGAATTTGTGGTCCTGTTTGTGACCATTTTTTATTTTAAGTTTTCTTTTATTTGACTTCTATCAAGACCAGCAGCGGCTGGTGTGGGAGGGGCGCTGGGGCGCCGCCTCCCCGCCAACAAAAGAGGAAAAAAAAAAGTCAACCCCGCCCACCTGCAGGTGGCGCCGGTACATTGACTTTCTCTTTTTTTTTTTTTTTCACATGACAGCCAAGTAGTGAGCCTATTGGTTGGCCATTAAAAGCTATGAGTGTGCGCTGAGCAGGCGCACACTCATAGCTTGATTGGCTGCCCTTAGCCTCCGCTCAGGGTGATTGGATGAGGGGCCGGGGGCGGGTCACTGTGGCAGCGGAGGTGACTTCCGCTCCCACAGAGACCATGACCGCCCGGGGACCGACGAGGGGGGAGACAGCCGCTCTCCGTGTGCCGAACTCTGCAGACTCCAGCACGCTCTTGCATGCCGAATCTCTGCAACAAGAATCCTGCCTGCTGGATGGGGTAAGTACGGGGGGGCGGGGAGGGGGCGGGGGGGGACTCTGCAATGTACCCCACCTGTGTCACTGGCTGCAAACTGCCCCACCTGTGTCACTGGCTGCAAACTGCCCCACCTGTGTCACTGGCTGCAAACTGCCATCACCTGTTTCACTGGCTGCAAACTGTCCCATCTGTGTCACTGGCTGCAAACTGCCCCTCCTGTGTCACTGGCTGCAAACTGCCCCCACCTGTGTCACTGGCTGCAAACTGTCCCATCTGTGTCACTGGCTGCAAACTGCCCCTCCTGTGTCACTGGCTGCAAACTGCCCCCACCTGTGTCGCTGGCTGCAAACTGCCCCACCTGTGTCATTGGCTGCATAACTGCCCCACCTGTGTCACTGGCTGCATAACTGCCCCCACTTGTGTCAC
>BLSH010430732.1:0-13480 GCA_018402905.1 Glandirana rugosa
GAAGAAGATGATATATGGCACAACCGTAGACCAGAATTGGTATTATGGTATCGCTTCATAGATGATATCATGTTTGTATGGGAGGGGAGTGAGGAGTCGGCCACCTCGTTCGTTAGTTCAGTTTGAACAAAAAAGACAGAGGTATATTGCTTACATAGGAAATCAGTGCCACTACTATACATTTTCTGGATCTCACTATTAGAATTATTGACAATAAATTATTAATAGTACTTATTTCAAAAGTACTGATAGGAATAGCTATATTCCACTTGATTCTTATCACCCATCCTGGCTTGCAGCAGTACTCAAGGGGCAATTCTTGCGACTGCGCAGAAACTGTACCAGAAGAGGACTTTTGTGAGGAAGCAGCTTTACTTAGAAAGAGGTTCTTAGAAAAGGGATACAAGGAACTGGACATAGATAATGTTATAATGGGGGTGAACCAACATGACCTGATTAAAGTTAGAGAAGATGGAGACAACCGGAGAGACAATAGGGATACGAATTTCTCCTCCTTTACCACTTACTCCTGCCAATACAGAATGATAAAGAAAATATTTAATAGACATTGGCCAGTTCTTAAGAATGATAAAGTGATAGGCCCACTACTACCAGAACGCCCGGGCATTACATTCAGAGGAGCAGGGAATCTTAGAAATAAGGTGGCACCAAATGTACCAGACCCTCCACCAAAATTGCATTTCTTCTCCCAGATGAATGGTTACCATTTCTGCAAGAAATGTAGGGCATGTGAGGTTAATGCCCTACAGGGCAGAAAAGTGACATCATTCACCTCCTCCCAAACAGGTAAAACTTATGAGATACAATCCTGTGTAACATGCATGACAAAACAAGTGGTGTACCTCATAAAATGCCCACGTGGGCTAGACTATGTGGGTAGAACCACGCGACACCTTTCAGTAAGGTTGGGGGAGCACATCAACAACATAAGAAAGGGTTTCCCAGGCCATAGTGTTTCTAAACACTATAACGTGGAACATGCCAGGGACCCTACAGGTACACAAATTTTTGCGTTGGAAAAGTTTGAACCACACTGGAGGGGAGCAAATGCCAAGAGGCATATTTCTAGGGCTGAAACGCATTGGATATATCTTCTGAAGACATACCACCCGTTGGGACTTAATATAGAATGGGATATAAACTGCTTTATTAATAATAGTTGATCAAGAGACATCATGTAAACTGGCTCTCAACATGGAAGAAAGTATGATTGATATAGAGAATCATATAAACAATATAAGCAGTACACTACCCATAATAACCTATGGATAACACCTAAATAACCATAAGAGGACAAGAGTATAACATGGGAACTTTTCACAGCTGTGGGGCAGTCTCATTCAGTGAACATTGCCCTAGAATAATAAAAATAAGTAGTATATATGGATGGTACACATTCATGTTGCAGTGAATAGAAGACACACTAGTTGGTGCTGTGACTGTAGAACGCGATGTATATGGGGTGGGCCGTAACGTCACTTCCGGACCGCCGTACGTCGTTTGACGGCGGTACTTTGAAGTGGAATACCGTTGTTATGGTAGCAGATAGCTACCATAGCCCCCGGTATCTTTTTTTTTAAGAAACGATTATGCACAAGATAAAAGTGATCTTAGCGGCGGATTCGCTGCAAGATCACTTTTATCAGCAGCGGGAGAGGTGCCCCCCCTCCCGCCTCTTTCCGGTCATCTCGGCCGCTTATCGGACCCACCGGCAGCGGCGGAGATGATCGCGTCCTTCCCCCCCAGTGTCCATGAGCCGAGTGAGCGGCTGAAGCTGTTCACCCGGCTCCATAACATGGCTGGGCGGAAGCTACGTCACAAGTCGCTTCCGCCCAATGCTCTTAAAGGGGACATTTTTTTTTCCCCCTGCCATTTTTTTCAAAATTTTTTTTTTTCTTTTTTTATGCATTTTAGTCTAAAAATGAGATGTGAGGTCTTTTTGACCCCGGATCTCATATTTTGGAGGTGCTGGCATGCTTTTTTCTATTACAAGGAATGTTTACATTTCTTGTAATAGGAAAAAAGTGATCAAAATTTTTTTTTTAAAAAAGAAAGTTGTAAAAATAAAAATTAAAAAGTAAAATACATAATTAAAAAAAAAAAAAATTTAAAGCGCACCGTCCTTGCGAGCTCGCGCGCAGAAGCGAACGCATACGTAAGTCCCGCCCACATATGAAAACGGTGTGCAAACCACACATGTGAGGTATCGCCGCGATCGTTAGAGCGAGAGCAATAATTCTAGCCCTAGACCTCCTCTGTAACACAAAAATGCTAACCTGTAGAATTTTTTAAACGTCGCCAATGGAGATTTTTATGTTGCAAAGTTTGTCGCCATTCCGCGAGCGGACGCAATTTTGAAGCATGACATGTTGGGTATCAATTTACTCGGCGTAACATTATCTTTCACAATATGGAAAAAAATTGACCTAACTTTACTGTTGTCTTATTTTTTAACTCAAAAAACTGAATTTTTTTTAAAAAAATCGCGCTTTTAAGACCGATGCGCAAATACGGTGTGACATAAAGTTTTGCATTGGCTGCCATTTTATTCTCTAGGGTCTTAGAAAAAAAAATATATAATTTTTGGGGGTTCTAAGTAATTTTATAGCAAAAAAACCTGTTTTTAACTGATAACCTCCAAACTCCAAAAAGAGGCTCGGTCTTAAAGTGGTTAATATATTCCATCCAAAGAACACATTTAGTTAACAATACAAATTATTTGATTACTAAATGGGGCCACTTTACACTTAAAGTGGAGTTCCACCCAAAAGTGGAACTTCCGCTTTAAGTCCTCCTGACCAGCTCCAGATGCTGAAACTGAGCTTTTGGGGAGAAGGGGGGGGGGGGTGGGGATACCCGATTTTTAGGGGTACTTCCGCCCCGGTCGCCTTAGGCGATTGGAAGTGGAAGGTCCCCTTCCCCCTCCCTCCCAAAGTCTTCTGGGACACAGGACAGGTCCTAGAAGACTTCGGGACCAATCACAAAGCGCAGCGCCGCTCGTGCATGCGCAGTGTGCGCCCGGCCGGGTGCCCACAGTAGCAATGCCGGTGCCGTGGAGGGGAGGAGGGAGAGGAGCGGGGCTCCGTGCGGCTCCATCGCTGGACCAGGAGACAGGTAAGTGTCGGTTTATTAAAAGTCAGCAGCTACACTTTTAATAAACCTAAGGAAAGGGTGGAACTTTGCTTTAAGATACGAAAGAGAACAGGGATCAACCCTTTTACGTTAAGAGCCGGTGTAGTAAAATTTTCCTCGACCCATGAAAAATCTCGACCGACGCGTCACTTCCGGTGCGGTCTCGTCATTCCAATCAGCTGATTGGAATGACGAGAAGTGACGCGTCGGTCGAGATTTTTCATGGAGTCGAGGAAAATTTTAGTACACCGGCATAAGAATAAGCAAACTATGTATGGGAACCCGCCATTGTATTGGTGGGTATCAGTAATGACGAATAGAGTCCATCTCCTTGAGCACAAGTGACGTATTTTAATGAATGAAATGTGATTGGATCTTGAGGAATGACCATAGGTACATAGAGGCGTAGTGCAAGTGTGTGGGCGTGCCCCTGACGACGTCATCTATGACGAAACCGGTAGGGCGGAACCCGAGGATTACGCCTACAAGCTGGATACTACTAGCGAAGATAGAGGGATCTGAGGCAGACGGCCAGTACATGCCTGAATCATTTTAGCACATGTGAGTGTTTTGTATACATTTTAAACAATAAAATTGTATTATCGTTTTTACACTATGAGAGCGCATATCTTTTCACGATTGACGGATAATATACCGCACGGATTGGAGCGATATCGCACAGCTGACTGCACACACATAGTGAAGGAGACCCTACCTAGGAGACTGAGGAGGTGGCAGACGGCCAATATACAAATTACCATCTAATATTGCATGTAAGTGCAATTTCATTAGGAGCATCGGCAGTCTCTGTTGTAAGGATTTACACTATGAACATTTCATATTTTTATCTGTGATGAATGAGAATCAGACGACGGTGCGCAGGGATCTCGCTGACAGCAGCACACACCTAACTACGGGACTAATGTGGGGAACTGCCCTCATGCAGAGGGTCATACGTAGTTGGTAAGGACACTGTGCACACCGAGGGGATTCATTTCTCCCCTAAAAACGCACAGACTATCTCTTGGTATATTGGGACTTTTTTCACTCTCCTCACAGAGAGTCTACAACGCATGTGAACATTGAGTTGTGTATACTGAACAATACATTGAATTTCTGATAGCTACATTGTACATAACATTGAATCCATTTACAAGCTCTGCTTTTAATTGTGAATTTCATTTATATCATAGCTCTAGGAGCGCGGATACATATTAGGATCATTTGGATTAAAGTGTTACTAAACCCAGTGATATGAAAATAGTTCATTCTGCCCCCCACAGTGCCCACAGCTTATAAATCTTCTTTTTACATGAAAATACTGTGACTATATACCTTTTAGGATGATCTTTATACTATGGTTTCATGATAACCTGCACAGTTTGTCCAAATAGGAGGAGATTTCCACTAACAGTTCAACTGAAACAGGAAATGTACTCTCCAGCATAATAGAACAAACTGAGCATGTGCTGCTTTACCACCCTGCTGTGTATTATATGAACTTGCTTAGATTGACAGTGCAGGAGGGAAGCATTTATGCATGAGAGGATAAAACAATGCTGAGGATTAACCCCTTAAGTTCCACAGTGAGTATAACAAGCATGCTATGCTGCATATACAGACTGATTTTACTGTTGTGGGTTTAGTAACACTTTAATGACCACAGTTGCAGGCAGGACTATACAAGCATGCCCCTTTGTTTCCCCAGTGGGCAGCATTCAGTATAATTGATGGTGGATATGACCTTGGGGGTGGCATGATATACCTATGAATGCCGCCACTATTTACATATTAATGCCGCTGGCCACCTCTATTTACATATGAATGCCACTGCTGTTTACATATCAATGCTGGTTGTTCACATGTAAACCAGGGTCTGCAGGTGAGTCATCTGTACACAACAATAGGGCAGAGGTGGGCAGCTTCACACTGAGATATCTGGACACAGCACAGGACTACAACTTCAAGGGAATTTAAAGCAGGATAGTTGGCAAGTATGAGGCAGCTGCTTTGGGCCACACAAAAATGTCATTGCCCAGGGTACAATATACTGGATTAGGAACAATTTACATTGATCGTTCTCTGTGTCTGGACCCATATACCGGATTAGGAATGATTTCCATCGATCGTTCTCTGTGTCTAGACCCATATACCAGATTAGGAATGATTTCCATTGATCATTCTCTGTGCCTGGACCCATATACCGGATTAGGAATGATTTACGTCGATCGTTCTCTGTGTCTGGACCCATATACCGGATTAGGAATGATTTACGTCGATCGTTCTCTGTGTCTGGACCCATATACCGGCTTAGGAATGATTTCCATCGATCATTCTCTGTGCCTGGACCCATATACCGGATTAGGAATGATTTACATCGATCGTTCTCTGTGCCTGGACCCATATACCGGATTAGGAATGGTTTACATTGATCGTTCTCTGTGCCTGGACCCATATACCGGATTAGGAATGATTTACATCGATCGTTCTCTGTGCCTGGACCCATATACCAGATTAGGAATGATTTCCATTGATCGTTCTCTGTGCCTGGGCCCATATACCGGATTAGGAATGGTTTACATTGATCGTTCTCTGTGCCTGGACCCAAATACCGGATAAGGAATGATTTACATCGATCATTCTCTGTGCCTGGACCCATATACCAGATTAGGAATGATTTACATCGATCGTTCTCTCTGCCTGGACCCAAATACCGGATTAGGAATGATTTACATTGATTGTTCTCTGTGTCTGGACCCAAATACCGGCTTAGGAATGATTTACATCGATCGTTCTCTGTGCCTGGACCCAAATACCGGATAAGGAATGATTTACATCGATCGTTCTCTGTGCCTGGACCCATATACCGGATTAGGAATGATTTACACCTTTCAGTGTTTCTGCGGTGCTTTCTGCTGTGATTTTATTGTGATTTTTTTTCTGTGATTTATGCTTTTTTTATTTTTGGAAAATGTGTTGTTGGGAGATTTAAAAACACAAATTGCAGCAAAATCGCAGTAAAATCGCACTCCATGCTTTTCTGCAGCTTCTCCATTGAAATCTATTGAACCAAAAAAGCATTGATTTGTGATTAAAAAATCCCTCCAATTTTTTCTAATACACAGAGACACAAAAACGCATTGATGTCAGCGTCTTCCATAGGAACCCATGCTATAAAAATTCCCTGCATTTCTGCAGAATGCATGAAAAACGCATCGTTGTGAATGGAGCCTTAATCTTCATACTCAATTGCAAATTTCAGATGGGATTTTTTGTTCAATGACCGATCGCTTGAAATTCTTACCGTTAGTTCGCTCCTTTCCACTAATGATTTCAATTTTTCATCAGACAAAAGCTGGGTGTGCCGGCTAGAAAATGTTTTTTGTACGACAGCTCAGCGTCTGATTTTCATATCATTAGTTTGGTTTTCATGTGAAAAGAATCATGGGAGGGGAGGCTGCGCATGCTGAGAAATGAGAATCCATAGAAATCTCTTCATCTCTTCTGAGGCTGAATTGGGTGGAAGGAGAATTTTCCCATTCTTAGTTCTCTCTTCACTTTCCACATCAGACTTCCAACAAAACCCCCCTTCTGTCCTCTGAGATTCCCCTCCTGAGGACGAGGATTTAGCGTTGTCCTCACGCGTTTCTTCTCAATCCTCGTTCTCAGGATGGGAATCTCAGAGGACAGAGGGGGGGTTTTGTTGAAAATCTGATGTGGAAAGTGAAGACAGAACTAAGAATAGGAAAATTCTCCTTCCACCCAATTCAGCCTCAGAAGAGATGAAGAGATTTCTATGGATTCTCATTTCTCAGCATGCGCAGCCTCCCCTCCCATGATTCTTTTCACATGAAAACCAAACCAATGATATGAAAATCAGATGTTGAGTTGTTGTATGGAAAACATTTTATACTTTGCACATCAGGATTTTTTCATCCGAAAAGTTAAAATCTGATGTGGAAAGGAGCGCACTAACGGTGAGATTCGGATGTGGAAAGGAGCGCACTAACGGTAAGATTCGGATGTGGAAAGGAGCATAGTAACGGTGAGATTTGGATGTGGAAAGGAGCGTAGTAACGGTAAGATTCGGATGTGGAAAGGATCGTAGTAACGGTAAGATTCGGATGTGGAAAGGAACGTACTAACGGTGAGATTCGGATGTGGAAAGGAGCGTAGTAACGGTAAGATTCGGATGTGGAAAGGAGCGTAGTAACGGTAAGATTCGGATGTGGAAAGGAGCGTAGTAACGGTGAGATTGGAATGATCGGTCCTTGTATGACATTCACATTGTGTGTATGGGGAATTACAATGGCTATAAACCCTTTACAGCAGTGGTTCTCAACTCCGGTCCTCGGGAGCCACTAACAGGCCAGGTTTGCAGGATAACTGAAATACATCACAGGTGATATCATTTGCTGCTCAGTGATTGCAGTATTCTAGTCTGCATCTCCCCAAGGTAATACTTAAAATCTGGCCTGTTGGTGGGTCCAGAGGACCGGAGTTGAGAACCACTGCTTTACAGCCACTTTATCCTACAGGTGATCTATAATGCGGCTATAATGAGGCTCACCTGTAGGGGGCGTTTATCTCCTAAACCTGCAGTGCTCAGGAGATATTCTCTGGATTCCTTCCACTGACGTCCTCAGCACTGAAGAAACCCACATGACGTTTCTATACGGTAAACATGCCGCCATTGGTGGCTCCCGCACATGCATGGGAGTGACATCACACGGCTCCAGCCAATCACAGAGCCGGAGTCTGCAGCCCCGGTAGGAAGAGAGGTGAAGATGGATGCGGCCTGCACAGGGGACAGCGTGGGCATCGATTGCAGGTAAGTGACACATTATAGGATAGTATGCGATCCATACTAGCACATTATGCTTTCACATTGCAGGGAACTAAAGAGGAGGCAAAACCATCAGAATTGACTTCCTCTATAAAGTTCATAGCAGAGATCGTCTTCTCACACAGAGATGCTGAGACAAACAAGCTGAGCGTTTTCTTAGCCGATGATGGAATCTCATGAAAGCGACCCTTATCCAGTTGGCAGTAAAAGTTGAGAAGAGAGAGGTGTCGGTGGCGATGTGTAACTCGCTGTCACAATGCAGATCAATGAGCTTGAGCTGCAGCTGATCTGGAGAATCACCGGGGTCATCAGAGAATGGAGAGGAGAAAAGGCCGATCTCCTTTTCAATCGCTGCAAAATCCTGAAATCGCAGTTTAACCTCCCCAGCCAGAGATGCAATGTCCCTGCATACCGGCTCATTTCCCCACTGATATTGTCCTGATCAATATTTCCTGCAATGCTGATCAATGGGCGGTATTGGGCTGTGCTGATCAATGGATGGTATTGGGCTGTGCCGATCAATGGGCGGTATTGGGCTGTGCTGATCAATGGGCGGTATTGGGCTGTGCTGATCAATGGATGGTATTGGGCTGTGCTGATCAATGGACGGTATTGGGTGGTGCTGATCAATGGATGGTATTGGGTTGTGCTGATCAATGGACGGTATTGGGTGGTGCTGATCAATGGACGGTATTGGGTTGTGCTGATCAATGGATGGTATTGGGCTGTGCTGATCAATGGGCGGTATTGGGCTGTGCTGATCAATGGATGGTATTGGGCTGTGCCGATCAATGGATGGTATTGGGCTGTGCCGATCAATGGATGGTATTGGGCTGTGCCGATCAATGGATGGTGTTGGGCTGTGCCGATCAATGGATGGTATTGGGCTGTGCCGATCAATGGATGGTATTGGGCTGTGCCGATTAATGGACGGTATTGGGCTGTGCCGATCAATGGACGGTATTGGGCTGTGCCGATCAATGGATGGTATTGGGCTGTGCTGATCAATGGGCGGTATTGGGCTGTGCTGATCAATGGATGGTATTGGGCTGTGCTGATCAATGGATGGTATTGGGCTGTGCTGATCAATGGATGGTATTGGGCTGTGCTGATCAATGGATGGTATTGGCCTTTGCTGATCAATGGATGGTATTGGGCCGTGCTGATCAATGGATGGTATTGGGCTGTGTTTGTGACAACGGCCTTAGGAAAAGTTGCCGCTTTCTTCCCAAGGCTTTGAGGTGTGAATAACCCCGGGGTCACAGCTGAGCGTCTTTTACCGCATTTTACAGAAACGCACTGCAGTCCATATAACATGGCTTCCTATGGATGGAGGTCACATCGCTGCGTTTTGCGTCGTTGTGATTTTTGGAAAGGTTCAGGGAATTGTTTTCTCAGTTCAGTTTGCGTTTTTCATGGCATAAATTTCAAAGGAGCTGCAGCAGAAATGCAAATGGTGTTATTTATGCGTTTTACTGCAATTTTGCCACTATTTATGTTTTAAAGTCTACCTAGCAACAAATCTCCCCCCAAAAAAAGAAAAAACACAAATTGCGTAAAAATCGTGGAAAAAAATGCAGAAAGCACAGCGGCATCGGTGTGAATGTTGGGTGAATCCGGTTCACCGCTCCATCTTTTCCCTGAAGATTCGAGTTCTCTACATTGTGATGTCATAGAAACCCCAAATCAGCCAATCAGATAGGAGGCGGTCGTTCTCCCATCCATCGTCCCTTTGTTTCCAAGAATTCTCTGATTTCCTTTCTGAGAGAAGAGAAACTCTGCAGTGCTGACCCCCGACTGATCCATCGGACATCTCTGTGATATAAAACTTCTTCCTATCCAGCCTGGATGTCTGAGGAACGGTTTAACCAGAAGATTTACCCCCCTACATGGCCAGGCCATTTTTTTGTAATACGGCACTGTGTCACTTTAACTGACAATTGCGCGGTCGTGCGGTCGTTGTACCCAAATAAAATTCATGTCCTTTTTTCCCCACAAACAGAGATTTCTATTGGTGGGATTTCATCTCCTCTGCACTTTTTATTTTTTCCGCTATAAACAAACAAAAGCGACAATTAAAAAAACAAACGATATTTCTTACTTTTTGTTATAATAAATATCTAAAAATATTATAAAAAAACAAATTTCTTCCTCAGTTTAGGGCGATATTTATTCTTCCTCATATTTGTGGCAATAAAAATCCCAATCAGCATTTATTGATCGGTTTGCACAAAAGTTATCCCATCTACAAACCATGGGATAGATTTAGGGACTTTTATTCGTTTTTATTGTTTTTACTGGTGATGGCGACGATCTGCGATTTTTAGCGGGATTGCGACATTGCGGGGGACAAATCTGACCCCAAATGACACTTTTTGGGGAGCAGTGACATTATTACATTGATCAGTGCTATACAATGCACTGTCACTGTATAAATGACACTGGCAGGGAAGGGGATAACACTAGGGGGCGATCAAGGGGTTCCCTGGGTGTTCTAGCTGTAGGGGGGATGGGCTGCCAGGGACAACACAGAGATCGCTGATCACTGGGAATAGAAGATCTCTGCCATGTCATCTGGCAGAACGGGGATCCTCCTTGTTTACAGATTTCCATTCTGCCTCTCTACAGAGCGATCGTTGGGTCACTGGCGGGCATGGAGTCTGCCCAACCCGCGGGCAATCTCCTGCAGTGTGTGGCAGGCATGAGCGCCCATTGCCGGTAAACTGCACCTGTGTGAGGCGCCGTACAGCTCCAGCGATTCACGCAGGAGAGCCAAGCTGTGGCTGTCCAATGACGGTGCCCGGTCACTAAGCGGTTAAACTGGCGGTGGCACAGAGATTCAGAGTGAATACAATGAAGAGTCTTTATCCCCGGGGTGACGATCGGATCTGAGATGATCGGCACACACAACTTGCTGATGAACCATACAATGGAGTTTAACCGCTTGCTGTCATAATACGGCAGCAGGCCGGCTTCTTCCTGCAAATCACTGTCGCTGTACGGCGGGCGTGGAAACGCGTGGTGTGAGAACGCAGGCGCCCCCCAGTGGTGAATTCCCGTGCTCACTGGCTAGCAGGGGAGCCAATCAGTGGGTGGGGTGGAGCCGCTGGGCATCTGCGATGGCTCCCGAGAGAAGAGAGAAGGAGGATCTGTGAGTGTAAACAAGGCCGATCCTTGTTCTGCCAGGGGAGGAGAGGGATCGTCTTTTCCCAGCCATCTCTCCCCTCCCCCACTCATCCCATCCCCCGCACAGTTACAACTCACTGACAGGGGGTGCAGATAACCCCTTGATCGCCCCCTACAGGTGAACCCCTTCCCTGCCAGTGACATTTATACAGCAATCAATGGATTTTTATAGCTTTGATCGCTGTATAAATCTCATTGGTCCCAAAAAAGTGTCAAAAGTCTCCGATTTGTCCGCCGCAATGTCGCAGTCCCGATAAAAATCGCAGATCGCCGCCATTACTAATAAAACTAAATAAATGCCATAAATCTATCCCATAGGGTGCAGACGCCATAACTTTTGCGCAAACCGATCAATAAACGCTAATTGGGATTTTTTACCACAAATATGAGGAAGAATTTCTATCGCCCGAAACTGAGGAAGAAATTTATTTTTTTATATTTTTTGGATTTTTATTACAGCAAAAAGTAACAAATGTTTTTTTTTTCAAAAACGTTTTTGTTTATAGCGCAAAAAATAAAAAGTGCAGAGGAGATGAAATACCAGCAAAAGAAATCTCTTTGTGGGGAAAAAAGGAGGCCAATTTAGTTTGGGTTCAACGTCACACGACCGCGCAATTGTCAGTTAAAGCGACGCAGTGGCGAATCACAAAAAACGACCTGGCCAGGAAGGGGGGTAAATCCTCCCGGGGCTGAAGGGGTTAAATAGCTTGGCCTCCTCCTTCCATCAGCAGGTTACAGATTGGGGGTGATAATCCATTTCATTCTCCAGCCATGGCCGCTGCCCCATCACTAATAATCGCAGGAACTTTGTCCCAGGACGCTTTCCTGTCATCTATGGGGGAACTAACAGATAGAAATCTTTTCCCTAAGACCCCCATACACACTATTAGATTTCCTGCAGATTTACCAAAACCGTATAATAGGAGGTCCCAGCTAAAGGCTCGTACACGCGGTGCGACGGTCGTACAACCGCTTGTTGTACGATAATTCCACCGTTAGGATCGCCATTACAACCGCCGACCTTCAACAGAAGTTGGATGAGAAAACTAGAAAACGTTTGTTGGCCAACAAGCGGTTGTACGATTGTCGGCTCGTCTGTGCAGAAGATGGAAGTGCTAAACACGCATGATGGGAATCCAGGAAGTGTTCGATCGTCTAACCTGCGTTCCTAATTCACAAATCACCTGACCTTCCTCTTTATACGCTCGTAGCACCGCACTGCGTTCACCTTGGTCGGACGATCGCTTAGATCACTGCGCCAGACACAACCGTCAACGCCCCATTCTGGACAAAGCTGAACGTGCGGTCGTACGACCATCATATTATGTGTACAAGGCTTTAGAGGTTCAATTTGTATGCAATCAGGCCGGCATTACACTACATGGGTTTGGTAAATGTGAAGGAAGAAATCTGCAGAAGATCTAAGAGTGTGTATGGGGTCTAAGGCTCAGGAGGTCCGGTAGATCTTCAGTCACATTTATTTCATCGTCCTCCCCTCTCATAGAAATCGGTCAGATCGCTCGGTGCTTTCATCACAGGAGATGGAAAAGACGGAAAAATCCATTCCTTTGGACGTCAACTGTCTTCTAATATCTGATGAAATCTCTCCAATTCTCCGTGATTCGGTATTATGAGCCAGGCAAAGGTCGGTAAAGCTTCTTCCCGGGACTGATCCTCTCGGGACAGATCTTCTCGGGACAGATCTTCTCGGGACAGATCCTCTCGGGACAGATCTTCTCGGGACAGACCTTCTCGGGACAGATCTTCTAGGGACAGATCTTCTCGGGACAGATCTTCTCGGGACAGATCTTCTCGGGACAGATCCTCTCGGGACAGATCCTCTCGGGACAGATCTTCCACACCATGCAATCTGATTGTACAATCTCCATAAATCTGACCACACGCCATACAATCAGATTGTACAATCTCCATAAACTTGACCACACGCCATACAATCTGATTGTACAATCTCCATAAATCTGACCACACACACCATACAATCTGATTGTACAATCTCCATAAATCTGACCACACACACCATACAATCAGATTGTACAATCTCCATAAATCTGACCACACACCATACAATCAGATTGTACAATCTCCATAAATCTGACCACACACCATACAATCTGATTGTACAATCTCCATAAATCTGATCACACAGCATACAATCTGATTGTGCAATCTCCATACATCTGACCACACACACCATACAATCTGATTTTACAATCTCCATAAATCTGATCACACACCATACAATCTGATTGTACAATCTCCATAAATCTGACCACA
>BLSH010430805.1:8392-31385 GCA_018402905.1 Glandirana rugosa
GACTCAAAAGAAAACCACCATAAACTAGTAGCGACGTAGTAAAGACTAGCAGCGATATTTGTTTTCTTCTCGCACTTTTATATTTTTGCACTAGCACTTTTTCCTTATATTTATGTGTATGAGTTTTATGAATTAACTCTAGCGCTGCTTTTTGCTATTACCATTTATAGTAGACTTCTTTCACAAAAATCGCAGATCGCCGCCATTACTAGTAAAAAAAATAAATAAATAAAAACCCCAAAAATGAATTCTCATCATCCGTAAACGCGGCCACTTTTGCGCAAACCAATCAATAAACGCTGATTGTGATTTTCTTTATCACAAATATGAGGAAGAATATAAATCGGCCAAAACTGATGAAAAAAATGTTTTTTTGTATTTTTTTTTTGGATTTGTATTTTAGCAAAAAGTAAGAAATGTGGGTTTTTTTGCAAAATTGTCGCTCTTCTTTTGTTTATAGCGACGATCAGAAATGATGCAGCGATGATCAAATACCACCAAAAGAAAACTCTGTTTGTGGGACAAAAAAGGACGAAAATTTAGTTTGGGTACAACGTCACACGACTGCGCAATTTTCAGTTAAAGCGAGGCAGCGCCAAATCGCAAAAAGGGCTCTGGTCCTAAAGTGTGAAATCCTTCCGGGGCTGAAGTGGTTAATCATTGTTTTTAGTTTGTCTCACTGCATTCCATAAAATGTTGCGTAGTATTAGCAATGCGCAAATAGATGTATCAACAGAGTAAGGCCTGGTTTACACTTGCGGTTTGGGTTTAATATCTGTTTTTCAAGCTCACTGACATCTCCCCCTTAAGCTCCAAAGGCAGCAGACAGGGGTGTACATATGCCAAGGCAATGATGCTTTGCACAACTGCGCAGCAAAATGTATTCCATTGTAGTACTCAGGACTGCGCAGAATCAGGCTGTGCCACAACCATGTCTAATGCACATAAATAGGGCATGGTGGTGTTTGCTTTTAGGGTCTAAGGCAGGTGGTGAATAGGTGATGGAACGTCTCCTGACCACCTCTCAAATGAGGAGAAATCCAATACAGATTACTCTTCAGAGGGCAACACACATGTAAATGATCCCCACATGTTTCCTTATATGGCCAGACTAAAGTGTACTCAAAAGTCATGAGCAGATCACATTTCAGTTTTTATGAATAAAGAAAAAGAGCTAGAATATGGACTTTTTAGACACAACCATACACATGTAAAATTTAAAAGGGTATTTTATAACAATTATTAAAAAACAATTATCCAACAATGAGCTTATACACACACTAGTATATTGCCCTGAAGATGAAAGAGCCTCACTATGACAACCAATTGCACTATATGGTACAAACATGGTGACCCATAATGGTGATCAAGTAGAATCCACAGTGCTCGGTGTTGTCGAAGTGTGGTAGCAAGATCTTCAACCGATCTGCATGTTACGCAGTGAACTCTTCCTCAGGAGCATAAGGCAGCTAGTGTATGGAAAAATCAGCATGTAAATAATTGATATAGTATAAATATTGTGTAAACATCTAATAATAAGTAATGTGTTTAGATGTTTACACATTGTTTATACTATATCAATTATTTACATGCTGTTTTTTACATACACTAGTTGCCTTATGTTCCTGAGGAAGCGCTCAGCATGTAACTTGTAGAGCAGTTGAAGATCTTGCAACCATACTTTGACAACACTGAGCACTGTGGATTCTTCTTGATCACAGTTGTGGGGGTCACCAATGTTTGTACCATATAGTGCAATTGGTTGCCATAGTGAGACTCTTTAATTATCAGGGCAATATACTAGCGTGTGTATAAGCTCATTGTTGAATAATTGTTTTGTAATAATTGTAATAAAATACCCTCTTTTAAATTTTAAATGTGTATGGTTGTGCCTAAAAAGTCCATATTCTGGCTCTTTTTCTTTATACATCCCTCAATGGGACTTGGCACACGTAATTAGTCTCTGGATCCACAGTACCACTCTGTGGTGATGCAGATTTCTAATCTCATTATCAGTTTTTATGAATAGTTTTAAATCTCTTTGCTCTTGCTAAAGACAACTAACAATCAGAAGCTATCGGGACCCCCTCCTTTTCTAGAGAATTTTTGTATAAATAAGGATTTTCAGGTTCCCCTAACCTTCTTACCCACCCTTTACTTTGTATTGTCCAGCTCACCACAGCACTGGGAATTGTTTGCATTTGGTTTTGTCCTGTGAGCTTGTGCTCTAGAGCCCACCTTGCCTCTCCTTTTCAGCTCTGTAAGGCTTGTGCCTGCAGCTTTATGTAAACAGAAAAATAGGTCTCCAGAAAACAATTAAATGTATTGACTGGCACAAGGGAAATCTCGGCAGTGTAAAGCAGGACTGCACTATATCTGATGTCTGATTTTGAGTTTAAATTGTTTGTAAAGGCTCAAGGCATTCTATGGCTTAAGGTCAAAAACTTCTGTTTGCAGCGGCCCCCAAGCCCCCTAATATGTAACTTGGCTCTCCGGGGGCTCCCACTCCTCACTGGCTAAGGCAGCAGCGAGAGCCATTGTCCCCTGCTGCTGTCAATCACAGCCAGTGAGCCAATGAGGAGAGAAAATGGCTGGGGCGAGCCATGGCTCTGTATGTGAATCGACATGCAGAGCTGCGGTTCGGAAGCATGCCTACTCGGGTGCCCCCATAGCACAGGAGGGAGTGAACTGGAGCACCACCAGGGGACCTGAGAACAGGAGGATCTGGATCTGGATGTTATACTTACCTACTCTGTGCAAAACGACTCTTTGCACAGAGTAGGTAAGTATAACATGTTTGTTATTTTCTTTAAAAAAAAAAATCAAGCTTTTACTATCACTTTAAGCCTGCATATTGAAGAAATAACACTATTCCAGATGTGTTCACCTATGTTCTCACAGGAAATCGGGTGCCCTCAACCTAGCATTCCTGCATGTGGGGTATATGTCCTTGAATGCATATAGCGCTAAATGCAAGTATCATTTGGTACAACATCTAGCCATAATGTCTTGCAATCTATCATTGATTTTGGCAGGCTGCTGGTGGCGGGGCTGGGTGCTGCACCCATGCTTCCTAGGTGCTTGAAAACGCTGGGATATGGTGCTGAAACAAACTGCCTGTGTGCATGAAGTCATATAGATAAGAGGGGAGAGGGAACACAGCTAATATTTTTTTTATACAAATGAACTGTTGGAATCTTGTGCTGGTGTTCTGTCGATTACTGCAGATCACTGAATTATGTCCCGCTGATCTGCACATGTGCAGTGGTGACTGCCAATCAGCTGGCGTGAAGTCAATACTGCGCATGAGCAGATCATCGGAAGCATTATTGGACGATCATCAAAGCGCGCATGTGCAGAGAGACCGAGGCTGCAGATCGTCGGATAATGCCTCAGACTATGTATGCATGCGCAGTGTTGACGTCACATCAGCTGGAGTGACGTCCCTACTGTGCATGTGCAGATCGTCGGAAGCATTATCAAATGATCTGCAGTAATCGACAGAACACTGGCAAAATAATGCAGCCTGCTGTCCTCTTCTTTTGTAGATGCTAATTGCCTGGCTATCCTGATAAGCCAATGGTTTCCATGGTTCATTAATCACTGACCGAACAAGTCTGTCAGGTGTTCATATATCTAGTGATACTCATATGTATTGACAGAGAACTTTGTTACTTTGAGGTTAATTTACTAAAGGAAAATGAACTGTGCACTTTGCAAAGTGCAGTTGCACTCTACAGGTGCAGTTGCTCCAGGGCTTAGTAAATGAGGTAAAGCTTCACTTTGAAAAGAATACCCAATCACATGCAAGGAAATTAGAAAAATAGCATTTTTGATTGCACATGATTGGAGATGGAAGTCAGCAGAGCTAAGCTAGATAATAAGGCTAGCTACAATTGCATATGCTGCAAATAATGTCTGGAGTGTGAGAACAGCTAGTGAGTTGGACTGCTCAGAGAACACACCAGCTCCTATCAAGCCCCCTTATACCTGTCATGTGATCTCATGTTATGTAGAGGTTCAATTCCTATCATCAGCTTCTTTTCAAGGCCAGGCCATCCTACTGATTAAAATAATATTGCTGCTTTTAATAGTAGTGTGGGGGGTTGGTGACCCATCTGGAAATTCATCTGTCGTTGTCATACCCATTGAAAGCTATTTACTGTCTCAACAGTAGTTTTTTTGTTTTTTTTTATAAGGAAGTGCAGCCCCAATTAACATTGTATAATCAGGGAAGAAATGACTTGCACAGAACTGAACTGATAATGCAACCTGCCTTAGGCTTATCAGCAACTACACAAACCAAACCTGCAGCACCAAGCAACATGTGCCTATTCCATTTAGCCCACACCCTAAGCCTGCCGATTCTGCATGTCTATAATGTTTGGTTTATTCACTGACTTCTTGTTAGAGTTAATAGGACTATTCTTCAGGCTGTTGAAACCAATAGAGTGAATCTGGAACAACGGGAGTTAACAGAATGCATTAAGATAAAAAACCTTTTGACTTTGCAACCCCCGTAACTCTCAGCTTGACTCTATGTTGTTATAAAGTATTATATGCAGCCTACAGAGAGACTATGCAACTACATGTTACCGTGACTCAATTACAGAGACACCACTGAGAAGAGTCCATGTTTGTGTAGCTTTCATATGTTTGTGCATCTTTCTTTATTCTGCGGTGCACACATGTTTTTGCTATCCTGAACCTGTTTTGCATTATTGCTTCTAACGTTGCACCTGTTTAATAAACTGCGAGTTACAGTTACTCCCTGTCTGATCATTTCACTGATAAACTATTCTGTAAAGCCACACAATAGCATTTAACATATGAACTTTGAAGTGCACTGGTCATTGAGCAACTGTCATTACTTATTGGATCAGGTGAAGAACAACTGCTTCACTGAATATGTCTACATTAAGTCCACTTGAAATACAGTAGCAGAGATGAATTTCACTAATACTAAAATGAGAGATGTTATAAAGCATTACATTTACTTTTTCACCCTATATAAATATATCATGTTATAACAGTTATATTTCCATTATTTACATTGTAAGAAAGATGTATACAGCCACAAGCATGTAGCTACTGAATTTGGTGCTCCTTGCACTGCCTTGATTATCAAAAGAGGCTGCAATGGAAGG
Organism: Glandirana rugosa; assembly: GCA_018402905.1. Lineage (NCBI taxonomy): Eukaryota > Metazoa > Chordata > Amphibia > Anura > Ranidae > Glandirana > Glandirana rugosa. The sequence continues at coordinate 13,540 of BLSH010430805.1, forward strand.
CAGAAGACATCTCATATCAAATATAGGTAGGTGCATAAGGGATCCAGAACCTAATTTAATTAAGTCATTTGTTTGCATGAAGAACTAACTATGACTTATCACGTGAAAATACAAGGATATATCTAAACTCAAATATTTGCAGGAGATTATATATGCATTAATCTTCCACCAGTCTTCTGAAATCACATATATGTGCTCTCATAGCTGAATTGATAAGCACTCGATGTTAAAAATAGGATAAATATATGTCTGACATAGTAGTAGTCATTTACTGTGCTAGCAATAAGGATCTCTCCATCTTTCACATACACTATATTGTCAAAAGTATTGGGATGCCTGCCTTTGCACATGAACTTTAACCCTTTCGCTGCCAGAGCCTTTTTTGCGTTTTTGGCACACATGTTTAAAAAATCATTTTAGGCCTGAAGCTTACACAAAACCCCCAAACATTATATATTTTCTGAAAGCAGACACCCTAGAGAATGAAAAAGTGGTAGTTCAAATTTTTTATGTAACATGATATTACGGCAAAGGTCTAGGAAATGCAAAATTTCAGTAAAAACACACTAACATGAATTGTAGAGCAAATAAACGCAATAAATTACCCAAATCTTGGTGAAATATAAAATATGAGGTTGCGCCAAGTAAATAGATACCCAATATGCCAAACCTTAAATTTTTGTGCGCCCCGTGAAATGGCGTCAAACATCAGTACCCTATGTGATGATTTTTGGTGACAGGTTCTCTTCATTGAGACATGCAGGGTCAAAAAGACCTTGCATGTCTCCACTGTACTCCACTGAATGCTTTGCAACGCAGATCGCCTTGCAAAACATCCGTTCCTGGCAAAGCGAGCCGGAGAGGGTGACTCGGAAGTGACGTCAGAGACGTCGCTTTCTGGGTCAATGAATGAAGGGGAAGAGAGTGGAAGCGTATCTGCTCTTCTCCTTCCCCTCCAGCCGCCACCACCTGCCATGGACATCTTGGCCTGCCGATGGGCAAGTAGAGCCCGGTAAGCATGGTGGGAGCATGTTAGTGGGGGGGAGTGGTTACCGGGGGTCCGTAAGAGCGATCGGGCGGCAGCAGCGCCACCCGACTGCTCTCACCAGACAGACAGAAGTCTGCCTGTCAGTTTCACACTCTATACTGGTGGCTGCAGCCACTGGATTGTGTGTAATGCCCCCCGCTGTTAGGTCCGTACGATGTACAGACCTGGCCGTGAAAGGGTTAATGCTTAGTCCGTCAGGTATTGAGTTGGCCCGCCCTTTGCAACTATAACAGCTTCAACTCTTTTGGGAAGGCTATCCACAAGGTTTAGCAATGTGTCTATGGGAATGTTTGACCATTCTTCCAAAAACGCATAAGGTCAGGCACTGATGTTTGATGAGAAGGCCTGACTCACAACCTCCGCTCTAACTCATCTCAAATGTGTTCTATTGGGTTGAGGTCAGGACTCTGTGCAGGCCAGTTAAGTTCCTCCACCCCAAACACGCTCATCCATGGCTTTATGGACTTTGCTTTGTGCACTGGTCCAAATCATTTGGTGGAGGGGGAATTATGCTGTGGGTTGATTTTCTGGTTTTGGGCTTGGCCCCTTAGTTCCAGGGAAGGGAACTGTTAAGGCATCAGCAAACCAAGACGTTTTGGACAATTTCATGCTCCCAGCTTTGTGGGAGCAGTTTGAGGATGGCCCCTTCCTGTTCCAACATGACTGCCCACCAGTGCAATCAAGGTCTATAATGACATGGATAAGCAAGTTTGGGGTGGAGGAAATTGACTGGCCTGCACAGAGTTCTGACATCAACCCGATAGAACACCTTTGGGATGAATTAGAGCAGAGACTGCGAGCCAGGCATTCTTGTTCACATCAGTGCCTAACCTTACAAATGTGCTTCTGGAAGAATGGTCAAACATTCCCATAGACACACTCCTAAACCTTGTGGACAGCCTTCCCAGAAGAGTTTAAGCTGTTATAGCTGCAAAGGGCGGCCAACTCAATATTGAGCGCTAAGGACTAAGAATGGGATGCCATTAAAGTTCATGTGCGTGTAAATGCAGGTGTCCCAATACTTTTAGTAATACAGTGTGTGTATATATAAATGGTTTTCAACATTTTTACAAATAAATATGTGAAAAGTGAAAAGTGTGGCATGCATTTGTATTCAGCCCCCCCCAAGTCAATACTTTGTAGAACCACCTTTTGCTGCAATAACAGTTGCAAGTCTTTTTGGGGATGTCTCTACCAGCTTTGCATATCTAGAGAGTGACATTTTTGCCCATTCTTCGCAAAATAGCTCAAGCTTTGTCAGATTGGAGGGTGAGCATCTGTGAACAGCAATTTTCAAGTCTTGCCACATATTCTCAATTGGATTTAGGTCTGGATTTTGACTGGGCCATTCTAACATATGAATATGCTTTGCTCTAAACCATTCTATTGTAGTTCTGGCTGTATGCTCGTTGTTCTACTGGAAGATGAACCTTCACCGCAGTCTCAAGTCTTTTGCAGACTCTAACAGGTTTTCTTTTAAGATTGGCCTGTATTTGGCTCCATCCTTCTTCCCATCAACTCTGACCAGTTTCCTTGTCCCTGCTGAAGAAAAGTATCCCCACAACATGACGCTGCCACCACCATGTTTCCCGGTGGGGATGGTGCGTTCAGGGTGATGTGCAGTGTTAGTTTTCCACCACACATAGCGTTTTGCTTTTAGATCAAAAAGTTACGTTTTGGTCTCATCTGACCAGAGCACCTTCTTCCATGTGTTTGCTGTGTCCCCCACATGGCTTCTCGCAAACTGAAAATGGGACTTCTTATGGCTTTCTTTCATCAATGGCTTTCTTCTTGCAACTTTTCCATAAAGGCTAGATATGTGGAGTGCACGACTAATAGTTGTCCTGTGGACAGATTCTCCCACCTGAGCTGTGGATCTCTGCAGCTCCTCCAGAGTTACCATGGGCCTCTTGGCTGCTTCTCTGATTAATGCTCTCCTTGCACGGCCTGTCAGTTAAGGTGGATGGCCATGTCTTGGTAGGTTTGCAGTTGTGCCATACTCTTTCCATTTTTGGATAATGGATTGAACAGTGCTCCATGAGATGTTCAAGGCTTGGGATATTTTTTTATAACCTAACCCTGCTTTAAACTTTACAACTTTATCCCTGACCTGTCTGGTGTGTTGCTTGGCCTTCATGATGCTGTTTGGTCACTAAGGTTCTCTAACTAATCTCTGAGGGCTTCACAGAACAGCTGTATTTATACTGAGATTAAATTACACACCAGTGGACTCTATTTACTAATTAGGTGATTTTTGAAGTCAATTGGTTCCACTAGATTTTAGTTAGGGGTTTTGGAGTAAAGGGGGCTGAACACAAATGCACGCCACACTTTAACATATTTATTTGTAACAAATTTTGAAAGCCATTTATCATATTCCTTCCACTTCACAATTATGTGCCACTTTGTGTTGGTCTATCACATAAAATCCCAATAAAATACATTTACGGTTTTGGTTGTAACATAACAACATGTGGGAAATTTCAAGGGGTATGAATAAATTTTTAAGGCACTGTATATATATATATATATATATATATATATATATATATATATATATATCATGTATTTATTTATTTATTAATATTTAATAGCTATTGAAAAAAATCAAATGTTTCTTTCTGCCACTGAATATGAACATGATTTTCTGCTCATGTGATTGGCTTACTGTTTTTTTCAGCATTTTTCTCCTTTTCTTTTGCTGTAACACTGAAATTGATCATGTGAATATAACTGACCTGTACAAGCAGGCAAAAATCTGCAATTAGCCCTGGTTCACACTGATGTGATTTCAGATGTGAAACTTATGGGGTCCATAGACTTCAATGGAAATGCTTTCAAATCTCTTATCTGTCCTATTGTCAAACAATTGCACAGAAATTGCAGCTGTGTCCAAATCACGTCAAAATCGCACCAAAATCGCATCAAATCACATTGCAACTTAACTTGAAAATCTGAATAAAATTGCACTGCATCAGTGTGAACTTAAAGTGGTTGTCAACTTGTGACAACCACTTTAACCTACAGGTAAGCCTATGATAAGACTTACCTGTAGGTGCACTGCATATCTCCTAAACCTGTACGGTTCAGGAAATATACAGTGTTGAAGCTGTGCCGACGTCATGTCAGCACATGCACACTGAAGGGACAGCCTGTGTGCCGTTCCTCCACTGCGACCACGCCGTGACTGGCAGCTCCCGCGCGCATGCACGGGAGTGATGTCACGAGACTCCGGCCAGTCACAGCGCCGGAGTCACGGCCCCCCAAAAGGAAGAGGGGCTGAAGATGGATGCTGCCAGGAGAGGAGACATCGCTGGACGCCGCAGGCTTCGTTTGCAGGTAAGTGGCACATAATGGGTTACTATGCGATGCATAGTAGCCCATTATGTTTCTACTTTACAGGGGGGCATAGAGGAAGTAAACCCCACTTGGGTTTACTTCCTCTTTAAAGTCTTGAAGTGAACCTTCCCCCCCCAAAAAAACACTTTTCACAATTGTAACCCTTCTCCCTCCACAGTCTAAAAAATCCAGCTTTTTGTTTGTTTGTCTACTTTTCTGTTTTGTTCCCACTCCACCCTGCCTCCTGCCTTATTTCTCACCAAGGTAGTATGATGTGTACCCCAATCCTGATGCCTCCTGGGATATACATGTCACCTATCTCAGGAGGCATTAACCAAGATATACACATCACCAAAGGAAGAACCTTGCAGCATGTCAGCAGGGGGGTGGCTGTAAGTGCCAGACTGATACATCCGGCTCTCAATGACATAGAGAATGTGGTGGCGTGGGACCCAGCATGCAGGATTAGAGCTGTGCATTACATCAGAGCAATGCTGGATTTAGTAAGCATGCATGTATGTTTCTTTAAGATAACTCAACATAAAATATAAAAGGAGATTAAAAAGCCAAATTAACAGTGATAACATTCCTTGTTAAAGTGATTGTAAGGTCAAAAGTTTTTTTGCAGCAGCCCCCCTCAGACCCCCTAATACCATCTCTGTCCAGAGATGTCCACGAGTGTCTCAGCCATCAGGAAATCTCCCTCCTGATAGGAAGAGACACAGCAGCTGCACTATTGACTCCCACTGCTGTCAATCAAAGTCAGTTAGCCAATCAGGAGAGAGAGGGGATGGGGTTGATCCTGCAGCACCATGTCTGAATGGACAGGTGGAGCTGCAGCTCGGCTTGGGTGCCCCCCCCCCCCATAGCAAGCTGCTTACTTTGGGGGCAATCATCAGGAGGGAGGGGTCAGGAGTACAGAAGGGGCACCCAAGAAGTGGAGGATGGGGGCTGATCTGCGCAAATGCACTGCAACAGAGCAGGTAAGTATAACATGTTTGTTATTTTTATAGGGAAAAAAGAGACTTTACAATCACTTTAATCACTTTCAAAAATCTTAACAGTGTATTTAATTGAGCAGATAGAACATAAACAAAGTTCTTTCTTTCAAACTGTCTCTCAAAAATTGAAACTCTGGACTGAGCTGCACAGTATATCAGATGCTATACATTAGCAGCTTGGACATCCCAAGGAAAGGAGGTGACCCCACACTGATTGAAATGAGTACAGTCCAGAAGGCACCAGATACATTTTTGATCAGTAGGTGGACTTGACAGAAGCCAATTGTTTAACTGGTTCCGGACCGCGTTGCATCTATTGTCGGCGGCAGGGTGGCAGTGTCCTGCAAATTGCTGACCATAAGAGCCACTCATGGGTGCGCAGCTAGGGGGCTAGCTCAGGCCGCCGCCAGCACGCGCCCGTGCCCACGGCTGGCGTGCATTCATTCCCGCTGCACCCTCCCTGAGCGGGACCGCAGGTCAGGCGGACTCGATGTCCACCGGCGACCCGTGATTGCCTTGTACAGACCCAGAACATGGAACTGCCGAACACGGCGGTTTCCTGTTCTGACAGGCAGCATGTCAGAGTACTCAGGATCAGTTAGATCTCTGGTAGCCTAACCCCCACACACTTAGAACACACCCAGGGAACACAGTTAACCCCTTCACTGCCCCCTGCAGGTTAACCCCTTCCCCGACAATGACATTTATACAGTAATCAGTGGATAATTATACTTCTGATTGCTGTATAAATGTCATTGATCCCAAAAAAGTGTCAAAAATGTCCGACATTTCCGCCGCAATGTCGCAGTCCAATAAAAATTGCAGATAGCTGCCATTACTAGTAAAAAAAAAAATTGTAAAAACGCCAGAAATTAATTCTCATGGTTTGTAAACGCGGCAACTTTTGTGCAAATCAATCAGTAATCGCAGATTGCGATTTTTTTTACCACAAATATGAGGAAGAATATAAATCGGCAAAACTGATGAATACATTTTTTTGTAATTTTTTTTTTTTTGGATATGTATTATAGCAAACAGTAAAAAAAATATATTTTTTTTTTCAAAATTGTCGCTCTTTTTTTGTTTATAGCAGTGATCAGAAGTGATGCAGAGAGGATCAAATACCACCAAGAGAAAGCTCTATTTGTGGAAAAATAAGGACGCCAATTTTGTTTGGGTACAATGTCGCACGACGGTGACTAATGTGGGAAATCCTTCCAGGGCTGAAGTGGTTAATCAACTCCTGTTACAGACATATGTTGGGAAATTACTCCAGCCAATCAGCTGCAGCCACTGATCAGTATATTCTGACTGTGTATTCTGCACCACTGTTATGGCTCGTACACACGGGACGACGATCGTGCACACGACCGTGTTGAATCGTACGTTGACGGTCGTATGTAGCCCACTGACATGCACACGACGGTCGTACATACAACTTGCGGCCGGCCGAACGTGATGACGCGAACGAGCGTATAATGAGGAAGTAGCGTCACCTTTTGGGCTCCTTTCTAATTTCATGTTAGTTGAAAGTGGACTTGGCGCATGCGTGTTTAGCACAATACAACTTTGTTGAACACAGCTGCTCTACACACGACTCAACGGTCGTATGCGAGCTTGTTGACACGACCAAGTTTTCTAGTCTGCACATACAACTCCCACGAACGACCGTCGTACGTTCAACTGTTGAAAGCGCCGCCACAGACGATCGATTCTGCATGCAACGGTCGTGAGTACGACGTGTTGAACACGATCGTCGTCCCGTGTGTACGAGGCTTTAGAATACAATGTCTTCCTCCGTCCACTTCGTTTGTGTAGATGGAGGAATCTGTTGTTTTTTTTTTTTCTCTCTTTCAGTCCACTGGCTGAATAAAAAAGAAAAAAAAAACTGTCTACAGCCAGCTTTACTGTGTTTAGTGAGCAGCCCCTAATCACAAAACGATATTTCATTTTGCCATCCTAAAACCCGAACTCCAAGCTGATAGTAAAAAAAAAATATACCCTTTATATAAGTTAGGTATTCATTAAACATCATTATTTTTTTTAATGCAGGCAATATACAAGCGTAGCTGAACCTGTCATTATATTAGCTGCCAGCAATCCCCTGCAAAGCAGGGCACAGACCGGGAAAGGGAAGGGCAGCACTATGAGTTAATCAGGCTCTATGTACAGTATTGCACCATGCTGTCAGTCTAACATTTGAATAGATTTACTATTTGTTTCTTTGGCAGTGAATTCTTTCATGTGCTACTGGATCATCACACAATCTCAATCAGTTTGTGTCATTCTTTTTGTGTTATCCAATCTCCAGCACAAAGCTCAGGCTTTAGGTTTTCAGTGAATTGATATATTCAATTTAATTAACAAGAAATAGAGCCAGTAATGCATCATTCACTGCAATAAGCCCTGTATCATCTGTATAAATTAAATAAAATATTTCTTCCCCTTACAAAACCTACAATGTGACGGCACCTTCTCCAGAATTTCTCTCTCTGATGCATCTGCCATAATGAGAGCAGTGTTACATCTCGAATAAAAGAAATGATTATACACTTAGTCATCTGTGAAAGCACAGAAAAATAGTGTAGACTTCTGAGAAAGTCTGATCTGAAAGGAGTAGCGAGAAGAACACACTTTAGGTTACATCATATTTTCTAGCTGTAAAAGGATCCAAGAAAAAATACTGTACTTGGCTGAGATCACATAAAACACATCTAGTGATTTCATTATCCAGCACAGTCACAATGGTTCTCCGCACGAGGGCAGTGTTCCCCCAACTCATATGACTCATAAGCCTGGAGAGAAGAGGATGCATTGACAAGCCACTGTTAAGGGCAGTGCATTTTCCTAATTGCTTTAATGTTCTAATTGTTCTAGTCACAAACAATTTAAAGCGTGAAGTCAGCTACTGTGAGTCTTCCAGAAGTTAACTAGTCAACCAAGGACAGTGTTCTGTCTGACATGTCAGGAAGCAATGAAGAATGTGGCGCAGTAGTTCACAGTATCTTGCTCCTGTTTCCTCTAGTCACTTCTTTTCTTTTTAAAAGGACTGCCATCAGATTAAAGGGCATGTATAGTTCAATCTTCATAATGTGTATCTACTTGTATAGTGTTGCTGGTATATATATATATATAATCTCACAAAAGTGAGCACAATCCTAACATTTTTGTAAATATTTTATTATATTTTTTCATGTGACAACATTGAAGAATTTGCACTTTGCTACAATGTAAAGTAGTGAGTGTACAGCTTGTATAACAGTGTAAATTTGCAGTCCCCTCAAAATAACTCAACACACAGCCATTAATGTCTAAACCGCTGGCAACAAAAGTCAGTACACTCCTAAGTGAAAATGTCCAAATTGAGCCCAAAGTGTCAATGCTTTGTGTGGCCACCATTATTTTCCAGCACTGCCTCAACCCTCTTGGGCATGGAGTTCACCAGAGCTTCACAGGTTGCCATTGGAGTCCTTGTCCACTCCTCCATGATGACATCACAGAGCTGGTGGATGTTAGAGACCTTGCGCTCCTCCACCTTCCATTTGAGGATGCCCCACAGATGCTCAATAGGGTTTAGGTCTGGAGACATGCTTGGCCAGTCCATCACCTTTACTCTCAGCTTCTTTAGCAAGGCAGTGGCCGTCTTGGAGGTGTGTTTGGGGTCATTATCATGTTGGAATACAGCCCTGAGGCCCAGTCTCTGAAGGGAGGGGATCATGCTCTGCTTCAGTTTGTCTCAGTACATGTTGGCATTCATGGTTCCCTCAATGAACTGTAACTCCCCAGTGCCAGCAGCACTCATGCAGCCCCAGACCATGACACTCCCAGGACCATACTTGACTGTAGGCAAGACACATTTGTCTTTGTACTCCTCACCTGGTTGCCGCCACACACGCTTGACATCATCTGAAATTATTCTCATCAGACCACAGGACATGATTCCAATAATCCATGTCCTTAGTCTGCTTGTCTTCAGCAAACTGTTTGTGGGCTTTCTTGTGCATCATCTTTAGAAGAGGCTTCCTTCTGGGATGACAGCCATGCAGACCAATATGATGCAGTGTGCGGCGCATGGTCTGAGCACTGACAGGTTGACCCCCCCACCCCTTCAACCTCTGCTGCAATGCTGGCAGCACTCATAGGTCTATTTCCCAAAGACAACCTCTGGATTTGACGCTGAGCACATGCACTCAACTTCTTTGGTCGACCATGATGAGGCCTGTTCTGAGTGGAACCTGTCCTGTTAAACCTCTGTATGGTCTTGGCCACCATGCTGCAGCTCAGTTTCAGGGTCTTGGCAATCTTCCTATAGCCTAGGCCATCTTTATGTAGAGCAACAATCCTTTTTTTGAGATCCTCAGAGAGTTCTTTGCCGTGAGGTGTCATGTTGAACTTCCAGTGACCAGAGTGAGAGCGATAACACCAAATGTAACACACCTGCTCCCCATTCACACCTGAGACCTTGTAACACTAAAGATTGACATGACACCGGGGAGGGAAAATAGCTAATTGGGCCCAATTTGGACATTTTCACTTAGAGGTGTACTCACTTTTGTTGCCAGCAGTTTAGACATTAATGGCTGTGTGTTGATTTATTTTGAGGGGTCAACAAATTTACACTGTTATACAAGCTGTTACACTCAATACTTTACATTGTACCAAAGTGTCATTTCTGCAGTGTTGTCACATGAAAAGATATTTACAAAAATGTGAGGGGTGTACTCACTTTTGTTAGATACTGTGTATATATATATATATATATATATATATATATATATATATATATATATATATATTAGAGAAGAGCGCTCATACATTATAAGGAGCAATATAGTTGAAAAGGGTACTTTTATTTTTTTAAAGCACATCTAAACCCAAAAAGCAAATTGTAATATTTTTTTTTTTTTTTTTTTTTTAGAGATTTTATTGGAAAACAAAAGGGTAGCAAATACAGGTAAGCACATTGAGCAATAGTTTATAATGCATTTCCTAATACACAAATAGAAATGTAGCATGACGTGAGGGCATATAACAAGTGGATACCACATAGGATACCGAGAATTTAACAATAGGCACCAGGTTGATAATAACAATACCAGATGGATCACGCTGGTGGGGGGAATAAAAACAAACAGGGGGGCTAGGTGGGGGGGAGCTGCACCTGGGAGGTTGTAAGAAAGCACCAGAGGTCTGTATCAAAGGGAGTTGGGGTTGCTTCCTCAGGGATTGGTAGATTCAATTGAAAATTAAAGGATCCGCTAGAATTTTTTGGATAGGTTGAGGAAGGTCGGAGTGCGGGGATTATACCCGGTAGGCTGGGTTCAGTGGATATCATCAGAAGAGAAGTAGGGTGAAGTTTCGGGGTAGAAGGAAAAGGTGCTTTTGAGATTTTCCTCGTCGTCAGGAATGAGGGCGAAGGAGATGAAGGCATTCCATCTATTCCAAAAGGACTGAAGCGCCCGTGGGTGATCTGGGTTAGTGTTGACTTTGTCCTTGTAAAGGAGGGATTTGAGTTTGTTTACCACCAACTTGAGGGATGGGGGAGAGGACTCGGTCCAGGTCCTCAGAATGATACGTCTAGCAATTAGGAGGCATATGGAAGACCATTCTTTATCGTGGGAGTTAGCTGACCACAGGCCCAATTCCTTTTCCCAGTAGCCAAAGATTAGGAGAAGGGGGTCTTTGGGAAGGAGGAGGAGGTTAACGAGCTGGATGTATTCTATGATCTGGTCCCAGAATGCTGAAATGTATGAGCAGGTCCAAAAACGATGGGCCAGGGAGGGCCTGGGAATTCCACATAGAGGGCAGGAGGCCCGATGAGTGTTTGTTTTATCCATTAGGAATGGTATGTAAGCTCGGTGGATGATTTTTAATTGTGTTTCTCTCCAGATTTCGCTGGGGGTTAATTTTGTTGTATAGTTGTAGCCGTCCAGAATTTTTTGTTGTAGGTCTGGGGCGGAAAAGTCTTTTGCCCAATTAGTAACGTGGGATCCATTGTATGGAGTGCTTGCTTTGCTCAGGAGGAGTTTGTAGATTTCAGATAGGCTGTAGGAGCATTTTTGTATTAAGGTATCTAGTGTGCACTTGGAGACTCTCAGCTGACTATTGGGACAAGCCTTCCTGATGAAGCTTCTGGATTGTAGAAGGTGGAAGAAGTGGGATTTCGGTAAGGAAAATTCAGCTATTACAGAGTTCAAGTCCCGGAGGTCACCAGAGGAGGCCAAGCAGAGGGAGGAAAGATTGGTTAGGCCAGAGTTTTCCCATTGTAGGTAAACGTTGTTGTGGATCAGGCCTGCGGGGAAATCTGGATTGCCCCTGAAGGGGAGGTAGGGGGATAAGGACAGTGGAAGTTTGAAGAGTTTCCTGTAGGACCTCCAGGCGATAGCAGTGTCCCTAAGTAGCAGGTTATGTTGAATATATGGGGGTGTGTTCTTCCATTTGGAGTGGAGTAGTCCTGTCAGGGAGTAAGGATGGACCATCTCACTCTCTAGTGCATAGTTGGAGTATCTTGGAATTTGAGTAATCCAGTCCAAGCTGAATCTTAACAGGGAAGCAATGTTGTATAGCCTAATGTTGGGGAGACCAGTGCCTCCATCGCGTCTGGGGAGATGAAGCTTGGTCAGAGCAATTCTAGGTCTCCTTCCTTTCCATATGAAAGAGGATAGAGACTTGTTGAGAGTTTGGATGTCTTTGTGTTTTAACAATAGGGGGATAGTTTGGAGGGGATAGAGAAGGCGAGCGAAACTGACCATTTTTGCCAAGTGACATCTCCCCATAAGCGAGAGAGGAAGATCCATCCATTTCTCAAGTTCCCGTTTAATCTTAGAAATGAGAGGAGGGTAGTTGAGATGGTAGAGGGAAGAAGGGGACCTACCTATATTGATTCCCAGGTATGTGATGTGTGATCTGGCGATAGAGAAGGGGGGGGAGGAGGCCCACCCTGGGTTCCGAGAAGAACCCAAAGGAAGAATTTCACTTTTTCGGTAGTTTATTCGAAGGCCTGAATATTGTCTAAATTCCTCAAAGATGTTCTTAATGAGAGGAAGGTCAGCAGTGGGGTCAGATGTGAAGATGAGGATATCATCGGCAAAGAGGGAGGATCGAAGGGAAGAATCCCCTATTTTGATGCCATGGAGGGGGGCAATGTGATTAATGTATCTAGAAAGAGGCTCTAACGCAATATTAAATAGAAGGGGGGACAAAGGGCAGCCTTGCCTGGTACCCTTTGAAAGTTTAAATTCAGGGGTGAGGCGACCAGCCACCATCAGCCTGGCCGCAGGAGCTTGGTACATTGCTTTTATTAAGTGGGTAAAGGGGCCATTGAATCCCAGTCTAGATAGTACCAGATGAAGCCAGGCAAAGCTGACATTGTCAAACGCTTTTTCTGCGTCCAGGGTGATGATGGCTCGGTCTCCTGTTGGGTCTAGTCTAGTACTCTCGAGGACCGCGAGTACCTTCCTGATATTGAGCGTGGCAGTTCTGCCTTTTACAAAGCCGGATTGAGTGGGGTCGATCAGGTGGGGAATAATCTTGGCCAGCCTTTGCGCTATAATCTTCGAGAGAATTTTTGCATCTATGTTTAAGAGGGATATAGGCCTGTAGGAGCCGGGGTCTGTGGGCCTTTTTTTTCTATAAGCTTAATGGTAGCCTGGTTGCTAGTTAGGGGGTAGGGGCCTCCCTGCCATATATGGGTGTAGAGGGCCTGGAGGGTGGGTGTAATTTTGTCCCAGAGGATCTTGAAGAACTCTCCCGTGAAGCCATCAGGCCCCGGGGCTTTGGCAGGAGTGAGATGAGAGATTGTATCTCTAACATCTTGTTCAGTTATGGGTGAGTTTAGTTGTGCCAGATGCTCCGGGGAGATTGTTGGGAGTTGGAGCTGGTCGAGGAAAGAATTGGCCTTATCTAGGTTGATCTGGTCTGGGGCGTAAAGGGAAGCATAGAAGTTTACCATAACTTGGCTTAGCTCGTGTGGATCAGTCTTGAGGTTGCCCCAGGGATCACGTAGGGAGGTGATTTGTGTGGGTTTGTAGGGTCCTCTACAGAGTCTCACTAGTAATTTTCCAGCTTTGTTGCCAAATTTGTGAAGTGAGGCTTCCAGTTTGGACCTTTTTATAGATTCCAAAGTGTCAGCCCTTGAGTCAAATGAGAGTTTAGCTGAATGCCAAGATGTTTGTTTTCAGGGGTGTTGGACTGGAAGAGAGCCTGTTGGGCAGACCTGAGTTTGTAGCTCACCTCCTTATAGTTGGAAAGAGCTCGTCTTTTAAAAGCAGCCGCATAGGAGATTATCCTTCCCCTGAGGAAGGCCTTACCAGCCTCCCAGAATAGAGTCTGGGAGGCTGGTATAGAATTCTGCTTGGGGGTGGTTATGGGTGACGTAATCATCCCATTCGGATTCAAGGAATTGGTGGAAGTCTTTGTGCCCTTGGAGAAAAGAGGGAAATCTCCAGGTGGGTGTGGAATGGGTGGGGGGTTCAATTGATATTTTGATGGACGTGGGAGCGTGGTCAGAGATGGCTATTTCATGTATTTCGGATTCCACGATTTTGGAGACTAAGGAGTTAGTGCAGAAAAAGTAATCAATTCTAGTCAGGGCGTTATGTGGGTGGGAGAAGAAAGTAAACTCTTTATCTAGTGGGTGTTGGAGCCTCCGAACATCGGTTAAGCCGAGACTGTCGATGACTGATGACAAAAGAGTTGGGGGGGATGTGGGTTGGCGGCTTGGGGCTTCGAGGATGCTTTGTCTTCCAAGAGGGACATGTGGCTGTTGAAATCGCCTCCCACAATGTGGGGGGTGCCAGGGTGTTTTAAAAGAAATGTGGACATGTTTTTAAAGAAAACTTTGTCTGGGTTGTTGGGGGCATAGATGCTGGATATTAGATACTTGGTCTTGTTAATTTCTATGTGGACCGAGACCATCCGACCCTGGTCGTCTGCGACATGGGAGAGTACCTTGTGTGATAGGGACTTATTGATTAGGATCAGGGTGCCTGCTTTTTGAGAGATAGCCTCGGACCCATAAATGGATCCAACCCAGAGCTTCTGCATGAGTGGAAATTCTAACTGGGAGAGATGCGTCTCTTGGAGTAGAGCGATATCTGCTTTTAATCGTTTTAAGTGGCGAAGGACCTTCATCCTCTTGATAGGGGAGCGGAGACCCTTAATGTTCCAGGAGATAATTCTCATGGGGGGGGTTAGGAGAAAGGGGTGAAGTCGTGTGATGAGTAGCGTAAGTTCCCTGAGGGGGGTTTGGTATGGGTAAAGTAGTAAGGCTGGACCTGTATGTTGTCATCTGAGTAACTAGTAAGAGGAAGTTTTGGGGGGTTAAATGCAACGTGGGGTGAGGAGGGAGAGAGGAGATACAAGTAATAAGAAGAAATAAAGCAAAACAAAAACCTTCTAAGCACTTCACTTTTTTCCACATGGGTAACTGCCTATGACGACTCCCTCTGCACCTCATATGATTAGAGGACGATATGTCTGGGCCGTGAAGCAGGCACCATTAGCCTCAACGAACCATAGCTAGGAGGAATGTGGAGCAGGTGTCATATGCAGGAAGACATGTGGAGTACTGAGAAAAACATACACTGCTAGACAGGCGCTAACAAGGCAGAAATTCAGCAAAACATTAGAAATATGTAACTTATGTAAGAAGGAACTGGCAACAACATGCAGCCCTTCGTCCAGGAGGGGTGTTACTCGGGGCTCTTGCCTGTATGGAATGGTTGGGTCAAGGGAGAAGATTGATTGAACGGACCCTCACCTGATGGCCAAGTTCAGTGGGTGGAATTGTCCAGTGTTCCGGAGATCTTGGGTCTCTTGGGGGAGTCCTTACGCAGGCTTCTGTGATCCAGGGGTCTTGTTGAGTGGGGAGAAGGGCTTCCTTGGTCTCCATGAGGGGGAGGGCGTAGGGATCTGAGGAAGAGTTCGGCTTCTGCGGGGTCTTGGAATGCAAGCTGGTCTCGGTTGGGTCCCCGAAGTCGTAGCATTGCAGGAAAGGCTAATGTAAATGTGATGTTCTTTTGGAACAATTGTGAACACACGCTCTGGAAGGCCTTTCTCTTCTTGGAAACCTCCACCGAGTAATCAGCGAAGACGAGAATTTTTACGCCGTCGACTTGGAGTGATCTGTTTTGTCTGAATTTCTGTAAGATGTTGGATTTATCTGAGTAGTTAAGGTATCTTGCTATGATGGGGCGAGGGCTGGTGCGGTCATTTCTCAGTGGTCCAAGTCGGTGAGCACGTTCGACCAGAGCAGGAGAGGAAAGGCCCAAGGCCTCAGGTATCCGTCTGGCACAGAATTCGGCGAGGTTTTGTGCTGGAAGGGACTCCGGAATGCCCACAAATCGCAGGTTGTTCCTTCTTGACCTATTTTCAAGGTCGTCTAGTTTTTGGAGTATAAACTGGTTGGTTTTCTCTTGAGAATGTTCGAGTCCCTGCATTTGGTAGAGTTCGTCTTCCAGATTTGATATGCGGTGTTCTGCTTCATTGAGCCTAACAGAATGTTCTTTCAGGTCTTTGTGAATAAGTGCCATGCTGGCTTGGATGGCTCTCTGAACAGATTGTTCAATTTTTGGGGTGAGAAGGGCCGCCACTGCACGTGCTATGCGTTCGCTGTCAGAGTCCTTGGAGCCCTGGGGTGTATGTTGAGATGGAGCGCTGGTGTCCATGTCGGGGTCTCCTTGGGCAGTATTGTCAGGTCCACTGTGTTTGTGGTGATTCTGGGCGCTCAGGCTCAGAGCGGGCGGTTGGACGATCGCATGAACGATCGGATGTGCGTTGCCCGAAGCCGCGGCTGAGCAGGTCGGAGCCGGGGCCTCGATTTCGGGCCGACGCGCCGGGTGCGATCTGGCTGCTCCTTTTTCCACGAATCGGTCCATCCGACGAGCAGAAGGGGTCGTTGAGGGAGGTGATGGGTGCAAAGGACGAAATCGGCCGGTTTTTCAGGCAGAATCTGAGGGCAGAAAGGGAGCTAGCTGAGAGCACAGCTACTCCATGCGGCGCCGGAACCGGAAGTGTAATATATTTTAAAGTGAGCTTACCCTTAAAGTGGCACTTCACCTAAAAGGGAAAGATCCACTTTCCCGCCTCCTCCCCCCTTCCTTCACTACCTTTGGGCAGTTTCTTTTTTGGGGGGGGGGGCTAATACCTGGTTTTGACAGATATTCGCTCCCACTTTTGGACAGATTGTAGCGGTGAATCCACAGGAACTTCTTCTCTCCCACTCCTTGCCCAAAACATTCTGGGACATGTCACAGGTCACAGAAGGTTGCAGGATCTTTCACAAAGTACAGTGGGAAGCCACAAGGAGTCACAGTTGGCTGTTCACAGTTAACATGCTGGCACCGGAGACAGAAGACCAGTGAAGAACTGGCTTGGATGAGTCTGGCAATGGATCCTAGGACAGGTAAGTGTCCTTTTTTACATTTTTTGGAGTATAGAACAGCTTTAAAGCATAACTAAATCCAAGACCAAAAAATGTAATCTATTGCAGATGACCATTCCTTAGATGTGGTGTCAGTATTAGCTTTCATCCTGTATCTTTTGAGAGAACCATGGTTGCCACCCAGAATGATCTTCAAACATGTGGCCTAGAAAATGAAAACTAATACAGCCACCACATCTAAGAACTGTTAACTGCAAGAGATTACACTTTTGGTCTTGGGTTTAGTTATGCTTTAAGGGTAAGTACACTTTCAGTACTTAGTTTTTCATTTATTTTTACTTTGGAGCCTGCTAAAATATTTTTCTTTATTTCATTTACAAAGAATTATGGTCCCTTTCACACGGGCGCTCCGATCAGGTCCACCTGTCAGTTTTTCAGGCAGACCTGATCAGATTCTCCGCTCAGCCCTGTGGAGCAGCGGATATCAGCGGTGACATGTCCTCTGACATCCATCTATATCCGACCTGATCCTGTCTGTGAAATTCAGACAGATGGAAACCCCATTTTCCATCTGTCTGGAGAATCAGATCAGATAGGATCGGATTGAAAATGGACAGGCGGTCCATTTTCATCCAATCTCCATAGAGGACAGCAGGGCTCTGACAGGTACATCTCCATGCAGTAAGACCTGTCATCCACCTGCTCAGCTGGGATCAGCGGATTGATCCCTGTTGCGCAAAGCGGAGTCAACACACGGACAAGCCCATGTGAAAGGGGCCTAAAGCAATATGGTCATGTATAGTAGGGTACAACATTTTCAAAATTATCATATTTGTGGCGCATAATAAACAAAGCAGTTAATTTCGGATGACATTAAACTTATTTCAGTATTGTGCATCACTGGGCGGGCTGAGTGACTGTAAATCCAGTGCTATAGAACAAAAGAACATAGTGAGTGTTACATATGTTGTCTGACATCTGTTTCTACAAGTGAATTCATACAGCACTTGTGCAATTGCATCTCGTTGGAGTAGTGGTGCCGGGTAACATATTATGTGTCAGTGCTTCACCTTTA